>CM054991.1:39518-78209 GCA_029030765.1 Salix suchowensis
CTTTTCCCCCCAAAGATGATAGAACTTGGTTTTTGGAAGGGGGTGTTAGTCTTGGATTTTCGGACAAATTGGTCCCTGACTCGACGAGCCCCTATTTTAAATGAGTATTAGCCTTATATTTCTAACCTTGTTCATATCCAATCCCTTTTTAGTTGGTATTAGACTTCAAATTTATGGGTAATAGACTTTTCCCCCAAAAATGATTGAACTTGGTTTTTGGAGGGGGTGTTAGCCTTGGATTTTCGGACAAATTGGTCCTCACTCGACGAGCCCCTATTTTAAATGAGTATTAGCCTTATATTTCTAACCTTGTTCATATCCAATCCCTTTTAGTTGGTATTAGACTTCAAATTTATGGGTAATAGACTTTTTCCCCCCAAAAATGATAGAACTTGGTTTTTGGAGGGGGTGTTAGCTTTGGATTTTCTGGACAAATTGGTCCTCACTCGACGAGCCCCTATTTTAAATGAGTATTAGCCTTATATTTCTAACCTTGTTCATATCCAATCCCTTTTAGTTGGTATTAGACTTCAAATTTATGGGTAATAGACTTTTCCTCCCAAAATGATAGAACTTGGTTTTTGGAAGGGGGTGTTAGTCTTGGATTTTCGGACAAATTGGTCCCGACTTGACGAGCCCCATTTTAAATGAGTATTAGCCTTAGATTTCTAACCTTGTTCATATCCAATACCTTTTTAGTTGGTATTAGACTTCAAATTTATGGGTAATAGACTTTTCCTCCCAAAAATGATAGAACTTGGTTTTTGGAGGGGGTGTTAGCCTTGGATTTTCGGACAAATTGGTCCCGACTCGACGAGCCCCATTTTAAATGAG
Organism: Salix suchowensis; assembly: GCA_029030765.1. NCBI lineage: Eukaryota > Viridiplantae > Streptophyta > Magnoliopsida > Malpighiales > Salicaceae > Salix > Salix suchowensis. The sequence continues at coordinate 40,353 of CM054991.1, forward strand.
TATTAGCCTTAGATTTATAACCTTGTTCATATCCAATCCCTTTTTAGTTGGTATTAGACTTCAAATTTATGGGTAATAGACTTTTTCCCCCCAAAAATGATAGAACTTGGTTTTTGGAGGGGGTGTTAGCCTTGGATTTTCTGGACAAATTGGTCCTCACTCGACGAGCCCTATTTTAAATGAGTATTAGCCTTATATTTCTAACCTTGTTCATATCCAATCCCTTTTAGTTGGTATTAGACTTCAAATTTATGGGTAATAGACTTTTCCCCCCAAAAATGATTGAACTTGGTTTTTGGAGGGGGTGTTAGCCTTGGATTTTCTGGACAAATTGGTCCCGACTTCGACGAGCCCTATTTTTAAATGAGTATTAGCCTTAGATTTCTAACCTTGTTCATATCCAATACCTTTTAGTTGGTATTAGACTTCAAATTTATGGGTAATAGACTTTTCCCTCCCAAAAATGATAGAACTTGGTTTTTGGAGGGGGTGTTAGCCTTGGATTTTCGGACAAATTGGTCCTGACTCGACGAGCCCCATTTTAAATGAGTATTAGCCTTAGATTTCTAACCTTGTTCATATCCAATACCTTTTTGTTGGTATTAGACTTCAAATTTATGGGTAATAGACTTTTCCCCCAAAAATGATTGAACTTGGTTTTTGGAGGGTTGGATTTTCGGACAAATTGGTCCTCGACTCGACGAGCCCCTATTTTAAATGAGTATTAGCCTTAGATTTCTAACCTTGTTCATATCCAATACCTTTTAGTTGGTATTAGACTTCAAATTTATGGGTAATAGACTTTTCCCCCAAAAATGATTGAACTTGGTTTTTGGAGGGGGTGTTAGCCTTGGATTTTCGGACAAATTGGTCCTCACTCGACGAGCCCTATTTTAAATGAGTATTAGCCTTATATTTCTAACCTTGTTCATATCCAATCCCTTTTAGTTGGTATTAGACTTCAAATTTATGGGTAATAGACTTTTTCCCCCAAAATGATAGAACTTGGTTTTTGGAGGGGGTGTTAGCTTTGGATTTTCGGACAAATTGGTCCTCACTCGAAGAGCCCTATTTTAAATGAGTATTAGCCTTATATTTCTAACCTTGTTCATATCCAATCCCTTTTAGTTGGTATTAGACTTCAAATTTATGGGTAATAGACTTTTCCCCCCAAGATGATAGAACTTGGTTTTTGGAAGGGGTGTTAGTCTTGGATTTTCAGACAAATTGATCCTTAGTCGACGAGCCCTATTTTAAATGAGTATTAGCCTTATATTTCTAACCTTGTTCATATCCAATCCCTTTTAGTTGGTATTAGACTTCAAATTTATGGGTAATAGACTTTTCCCCCCAAAAATGATTGAACTTGGTTTTTGGAGGGGGTGTTAGCCTTGGATTTTCGGACAAATTGTTCCTCACTCGACGAGCCCTATTTTAAATGAGTATTAGCCTTATATTTCTAACCTTGTTCATATCCAATACCCTTTAGTTGGTATTAGACTTCAAATTTATGGGTAATAGACTTTTTCCCCCAAAATGATAGAACTTGGTTTTTGGAGGGGGTGTTAGCTTTGGATTTTCGGACAAATTGGTCCTCACTCGAAGAGCCCTATTTTAAATGAGTATTAGCCTTATATTTCTAACCTTGTTCATATCCAATCCCTTTTAGTTGGTATTAGACTTCAAATTTATGGGTAATAGACTTTTCCCCCCAAGATGATAGAACTTGGTTTTTGGAAGGGGTGTTAGTCTTGGATTTTCGGACAAATTGGTCCTGACTCGACGAGCCCTATTTTAAATGAGTATTAGCCTTAGATTTCTAACCTTGTTCATATCCAATACCTTTTAGTTGGTATTAGACTTCAAATTTATGGGTAATAGACTTTTCCTCCCAAAATGATAGAACTTGGTTTTTGGAGGGGGTGTTAACCTTGGATTTTCAGACAAATTGGTCCTGACTTGACGAGCCCCATTTTAAATGAGTATTAGCCTTAGATTTATAACCTTGTTCATATCCAATCCCTTTTTGTTGGTATTAGACTTCAAATTTATGGGTAATAGACTTTTCCCCCTAAAATGATAGAAATTGGTTTTTGGGGGGGGGGTGTTAGCCTTGGATTTTCGGACAAATTGGTCCTGACTTCACGAGCCCCATTTTAAATGAGTATTAGCCTTAGATTTCTAACCTTGTTCATATCCAATCCCTTTTTGTTGGTTTTAGACTTCAAATTTATGGGTAATAGACATTTTCCCCCAAATATGATAGAACTTGGTTTTTGGAGGGGGTGTTAGCCTTGGATTTTCGGACAAATTGGTCCTGACTCGACGAGCCCAAATTTTAAATGAGTATTAGCCTTATATTTCTATTCTTGTTTATATCCAATCCCTTTTAGTTTGTATTAGACTTCAAATTTATTAGTAATAGACTTTGCCCCTCAAAATGATAGAACTTGGTTTTTGGAGGGGTTGTTAGCCTTGGATTTTCAGACAATTTGGTCCTGATTCACGAGCCCCATTTTAAATGAGTATTAGCCTTAGATTTATAACCTTGTTCATATCCAATCCCTTTTTGTTGGTATTAGACTTCAAATTTATGGGTAATAGACTTTTCCCCCGAAAATGATTGAACTTGGTTTTTGGAGTGGGTGTTAGGCTTGGATTTTCGGACAAATTGATCCTCACTCGACAAGCCCCATTTTAAATGAGTATTAGACTTAGATTTCTAACCTTGTTCATATCCAATCCCTTTTAGTTGGTATTAGACTTTAATTTATGGATAATAGACTTTTCCCCCAAAAATGATTGAACTTGGTTTTTGGAGGGGGTGTTAGCCTTGGATTTTTGGACAAATTGGTCCTCACTCGACGAGCCCCTATTTTAAATGAGTATTAGCCTTATATTTCTAACCTTGTTCATATCCAATCCCTTTTACTTGGTATTAGACTTCAAATTTATGGGTAATAGACTTTTCCCCCCAAAAATGATAGAACTTGGTTTTTGGAGGGGGTGTTAGCCTTGGATTTTTCGGACAAATTGGTCCCGACTTCACGAGCCCCATTTTAAATGAGTATTAGCCTTAGATTTCTAACCTAGTTCATATCCAATACCTTTTAGATGGTATTAAGCTTCAAATTTATGGGTAATAGACTTTTTCCCCCAAAATGATAGAACTTGGTTTTTTGGGGGGGGGTTAGCCTTGGATTTTCGGACAAATTGGTCCTGACTTCACGAGCCCCATTTTAAATGAGTATTAGCCTTATATTTCTAACCTTATTCATATCCAAGCCCTTTTAGTTGGTATTAGACTTCAAATTTATGGGTAATAGACTATTCCCCCAAAAATGATAGAACTTGGTTTTTGGAGGGGGTGTTAGCCTTGGATTTTCGGACAAATTGGTCCTGACTCGACGAGCCCCATTTTAAATGAGTATTAGCCTTAGATTTCTAACCTTGTTCATATCCAATCCCTTTTTGTTTGTATTAGACTTCAAATTTATGGGTAATAGACTTTTCCCCCTAAAATGATAGAACTTGGTTTTTGGAGGGGGTGTTAGCCTTGGATTTTCGGACAAATTGGTCCTGACTTGAGGAGCCCCATTTTAAATTAGTATTAGCCTTATATTTCTAACCTTGTTCATATCCAAGCCCTTTTAGTTGGTATTAGACTTCAAATTTATGGGTAATAGACTTTTCCACCCAAAATGATAGAACTTGGTTTTTGGAGGGGGTGTTAGCCTTGGATTTTTGGACAAATTGATCCTTATTCGACGAGCCCCATTTAAATGAGTATTAGCCTTATATTTCTAACCTTGTTCATATTCAATACCTTTTAGTTGGTATTAGACTTCAAATTTATGGGTAAAAGACTTTTCCCCCAAAAATGATTGAACTTGGTTTTTGGAGGGGGTGTTAGCCTTGCATTTTCGGACAAATTGATCCTTATTCGACGAGCCCCATTTAAATGAGTATTAGCCTTATATTTCTAACCTTTTTCATATCCAATACCTTTTAGTTGGTATTAGACTTAAAATTTACGGGTAATAGACTTTTCCCCCCAAAATGATAGAACTTGGTTTTTGGAGGGGGTGTTAGCCTTGGATTTTGGACAAATTGGTCCTGACTCGAGGAGCCCCATTTTAAATTAGTATTAGCCTTATATTTCTAACCTTGTTCATATTGAAGCCCTTTTAGTTGGTATTAGACTTCAAATTTATGGGTAATAGACTTTTCCACCCAAAATGATAGAACTTGGTTTTTGGAAGGAGTGTTAGCCTTGGATTTTCGGACAAATTGATCCTTATTCGACAAGCCCCATTTAAATGAGTATTAGCATTAGATTTCTAACCTTGTTCATATCCAATACCTTTTAGTTGGTATTAGACTTCAAATTTATGGGTAATAGACTTTTCCCCCAAAAATGATTGAACTTGGTTTTTGAAGGGGGTGTTCGCCTTGGATTTTCGGACAAATTGGTCCTCACTCGACGAGCCCTATTTTAAATGAGTATTAGCCTTATATTTCTAACCTTTTTCATATCCAATCCCTTTTAGTTGGTATTAGACTTCAAATTTATGGGTAATAGACTTTGCCCCCCAAAATGATAGAACTTGGTTTTTGGAGGGGGTGTTCGCCTTGGATTTTCGGACAAATTGGTCCTCACTCGACGAGCCCTATTTTAAATGAGTATTAGCCTTATATTTCTAATCTTTTTCATATCCAAGCCCTTTTAGTTGGTATTAGACTTCAAATTTATGGGTAATAGACTTTTCCACCCAAAATGATAGAACTTGGTTTTTGGAGGGGGTGTTAGCCTTGGATTTTTGGACAAATTGATCCTTATTCGACGAGCCCCATTTAAATGAGTATTAGCCTTATATTTCTAACCTTGTTCATATTCAATACCTTTTAGTTGGTATTAGACTTCAAATTTATGGGTAAAAGCCTTTTCCCCCAAAAATGATTGAACTTGGTTTTTAGAGGGGGTGTTAGCCTTGCATTTTCGGACAAATTGACCCTTATTTGACGAGCCCCATTTAAATGAGTATTAGCCTTATATTTCTAACCTTTTTCATATCCAATACCTTTTAGTTGGTATTAGACTTAAAATTTATGGGTAATAGACTTTTCCCCCCAAAATGATAGAACTTGGTTTTTGGAGGGGGTGTTAGCCTTGGATTTCAGACAAATTGGTCCTGACTCGAGGAGCCCCATTTTAAATTAGTATTAGCCTTATATTTCTAACCTTGTTCATATCGAAGCCCTTTTAGTTGGTATTAGACTTCAAATTTATGGGTAATAGACTTTTCCACCCAAAATGATAGAACTTGGTTTTTGGAAGGAGTGTTAGCCTTGGATTTTCGGACAAATTGATCCTTATTCGACGAGCCCCATTTAAATGAGTATTAGCATTAGATTTCTAACCTTGTTCATATCCAATACCTTTTAGTTGGTATTAGACTTCAAATTTATGGTAATAGACTTTTCCCCCAAAAATGATTGAACTTGGTTTTTGGAGGGGGTGTTCGCCTTGGATTTTCGGACAAATTGGTCCTCACTCGATGAGCCCTATTTTAAATGAGTATTAGCCTTATATTTCTAACCTTTTTCATATCCAATCCCTTTTAGTTGGTATTAGACTTCAAATTTATGGGTAATAGACTTTTCCCCCCAAAATGATAGAACTTGGTTTTTGGAGGGGGTGTTCGCCTTGGATTTTCGGACAAATTGGTCCTCACTCGACGAGCCCTATTTTAAATGAGTATTAGCCTTATATTTCTAACCTTTTTCATAACCAATCCCTTTTAGTTGGTATTAGACTTCAAATTTATGGGTAATAGACTTTTCCCCCCAAAATGATAGAACTTGGTTTTTGGAGGGGGTGTTAGCCTTGGATTTTCGGACAAATTGATCCTTATTCGACGAGCCCCATTTAAATGAGTATTAGCCTTATATTTCTAACCTTGTTCATATCCAATCCCTTTTAGTTGGTATTAGACTTCAAATTTATGGGTAATAAACTTTTCCCCCAAAAATGATTGAACTTGGTTTTTAGAGGGGGTGTTAGCCTTGGATTTTATTAAATGAGTATTAGCCTTATATTTCTAACCTTGTTCATATCCAATCCCTTTTAGTTGGTATTAGACTTCAAATTTATGGGTAATAGACTTTTCCCCCCAAGATGAAAGAACTTGGTTTTTGGTAGGAGTGTTAGCCTTGGATTTTCGGACAAATTGATCCTTAGTCGACGAGCCCTATTTTAAATGAGTATTAGCCTTATATTTCTAACCTTGTTCATATCCAATCCCTTTTAGTTGGTATTATACTTCAAATTTATGGGTAATAGACGTTTCCCCCAAAAATGATTGAACTTGGTTTTTGGAGGGGGTGTTAGGCTTGGATTTTCGGACAAATTGGTCCTGACTCAACGAGCCCCATTTTAAATGTGTATTAGACTTAGATTTCTAACCCTGTTCATATCCAATCCCTTTTAGTTGGTATTAGTCTTCAAATTTATGGGTAATAGACTTTTCCCCGCAAAATGTTAGAACTTGGTTTTTGGAGGGGGTGTTAGCCTTGGATTTTCGGACAAATTGGTCCTGACGTCACGAGCCCCATTTTAAATGAGTATTAGTCTTAGATTTCTAACCTTGTTCATATCCAATCCCTTTTTGTTGGTATTAGACTTCAAATTTATGGGTAATAGACTTTTCCCCCCAAAATGATAGAACTTGGTTTTTGGAGGGGGTGTTAGCCTTGGATTTTCGGACAAATTGATCCTTATTCGACGAGCCCCATTTAAATGAGTATTAGCCTCATATTTATAACCTTTTTAATATCCAATCCCTTTTAGTTGGTATTAGACTTCAAATTTATGGGTAATAGACTTTTCCCCCAAAAATCATTGAACTTGGTTTTTGGAGGGGGTGTTAGGCTTGGATTTTTGGACAAATTGGTCCTTATTCGACGAGCCCCATTTAAATGAGTATTAGCCTTAGATTTCTAACCTTGTTCATATCCAATACCTTTTAGTTGGTATTAGACTTCAAATTTATGGGTAATAGACTTTTCCCCCAAAAATGATTGAACTTGGTTTTTGGAGGGGGTGTTCGCCTTGGATTTTCAGACAAATTGGTCCTCACTCGACGAGCCCTATTTTAAATGAGTATTAGCCTTATATTTCTAACCTTGTTCATATCCAATCCCTTTTAGTTGGTATTAGACTTCAAATTTATGGGTAATAGACTTTTCCCCCCAAAATGATAGAACTTGGTTTTTGGAGGGGGTGTTTGCCTTGGATTTTCGGACAAATTGATCCTTATTCGACGAGCCCCATTTAAATGAGTATTAGCCTTATATTTCTAACCTTTTTCATATCCAATCCCTTTTAGTTGGTATTAGACTTCAAATTTATGGGTAATAGACTTTTCCCTCAAAAATCATTGAACTTGGTTTTTGGAGGGGGTGTTAGGCTTGGATTTTTGGGCAAATTGGTCCTTATTCAACGAGCCCCATTTAAATGAGTATTAGCCTTAGATTTCTAACCTTGTTCATATCCAAAACCTTTTAGTTGGTATTAGACTTCAAATTTATGGGTAATAGACATTTTTCCCCCAAAATGATAGAACTTGGTTTTTGAAGGGGGTGTTAGCCTTGGATTTTCAGACAAATTGGTCCTCATTCGACGAGCCCTATTTTAAATGAGTATTAGCCTTATATTTCTAACCTTGTTCATATCCAATCCCTTTTAGTTTGTATTAGACTTCAAATTTATGGGTAATAGACATTTTCCCCCAAAATGATAGAACTTGGTTTTTGGAGGGGGTGTTAGCCTTGGATTTTCAGACAAATTGATCCTTATTCGACGAGCCCCATTTAAATGAGTATTAGCCTTATATTTCTAACCTTGTTCATATCCAATCCCTTTTAGTTGGTATTAGACTTCAAATTTATGGGTAATAGACGTTTCTCCCAAAAATGATTGAACTTGGTTTTTGGAGGGGGTGTTAGCCTTGGATTTTCGGACAAATTGGTCCTGACTCGACGAGCCCAAATTTTAAATGAGTATTAGCCTTATATTTCTAACCTTGTTCATATTCAATCCCTTTTTGTTGGTATTAGACTTCAAATTTATGGGTAATAGACTTTTCCCCCCAAAATGATAGAACTTGGTTTTTGGAGGGGGTGTTAGCCTTGGATTTTCGGACAAATTGATCCTTATTCGAGGAGCCCCATTTAAATGAGTATTAGCCTTATATTTCTATTCTTGTTTATATCCAATCCCTTTTAGTTGGTATTAGACTTCAAATTTATTAGTAATAGACTTTGCCCCTCAAAATGATAGAACTTGGTTTTTGGAGGGGTTGTTAGCCTTGGATTTTCAGACAATTTGGTCCTGACTTCACGAGCCCCATTTTAAATGAGTATTAGCCTTAGATTTATAACCTTGTTCATATCCAATCCCTTTTTGTTGGTATTTAGACTTCAAATTTATGGGTAATAGACTTTTCCCCCGAAAATGATTGAACTTGGTTTTTGGAGGGGGTGTTAGGCTTGGATTTTCGGACAAATTGATCCTCACTCGACAAGCCCCATTTTAAATGAGTATTAGACTTAGATTTCTAACCTTGTTCATATCCAATCCCTTTTAGTTGGTATTAGACTTTAATTTATGGGTAATAGACTTTTCCCCCAAAAATGATTGAACTTGGTTTTTGGAGGGGGTGTTAGCCTTGGATTTTTGGACAAATTGGTCCTCACTCGACGAGCCCTATTTTAAATGAGTATTAGCCTTATATTTCTAACCTTGTTCATATCCAATCCCTTTTACTTGGTATTAGACTTCAAATTTATGGGTAATAGACTTTTCCCCCCAAAATGATAGAACTTGGTTTTTGGAGGGGGTGTTAGCCTTGGATTTTCGGACAAATTGGTCCTGACTTCACGAGCCCCATTTTAAATGAGTATTAGCCTTAGATTTCTAACCTAGTTCATATCCAATACCTTTTAGATGGTATTAAGCTTCAAATTTATGGGTAATAGACTTTTTCCCCCAAAATGATAGAACTTGGTTTTTTGGGGGGGGGTTAGCCTTGGATTTTCGGACAAATTGGTCCCGACTTCACGAGCCCCATTTTAAATGAGTATTAGCCTTATATTTCTAACCTTGTTCATATCCAAGCCCTTTTAGTTGGTATTAGACTTCAAATTTATGGGTAATAGACTATTCCCCCAAAAATGATAGAACTTGGTTTTTGGAGGGGGTGTTAGCCTTGGATTTTCGGACAAATTGGTCTTGACTCGACGAGCCCCATTTTAAATGAGTATTAGCCTTAGATTTCCAACCTTGTTCATATCCAATCCCTTTTAGTTAGTATTACACTTCAAATTTATGGGTAATAGACTTTTCCCCTCAAAATGATAGAACTTGGTTTTTGGAGGGGGTGTTAGCCTTGGATTTTCGGACAAATTGGTCCTGACTTGACGATCCCCATTTTAAATGAGTATTAGCCTTATATTTCTAACCTTGTTCATATCCAATCCCTTTTTGTTGGTATTAGACTTCAAATTTATGGGTAATAGACTTTTCCCCCCAAAATGATAGAACTTGGTTTTTGGAGGGGGTGTTAGCCTTGGATTTTCAGACAAATTGGTCCTGATTGGACGAGCCCCATTTTAAATGAGTATTAGCCTTACATTTCTAACCTTGTTCATATCCAATCCCTTTTAGTTGGTATTGGACTTCAAATTTATGGGTAATAGACTTTTCCCCTCAAAATGATAGAACTTGGTTTTTGGAGGGGGTGTTAGGCTTGGATTTTCGGACAAATTGGTCCTGACTCAACGAGCCCCATTTTAAATGAGTATTAGACTTAGATTTCTAACCTTGTTCATATCCAATCCCTTTTAGTTGGTATTAGTCTTCAAATTTATGGGTAATAGACTTTTCCCCGCAAAATGATAGAACTTGGTTTTCGGTGGGGGTGTTAGCCTTGGATTTTCGGACAAATTGGTCCTGACGTCACGAGCCCCATTTTAAATGAGTATTTCGTCTTAGATTTATAACCTTGTTCATATCCAATCCCTTTTTGTTGGTATTAGACTTCAAATTTATGGGTAATAGACTTTTCCCCCCAAAATGATAGAACTTGGTTTTTGGAGGGGGTGTTAGCCTTGGATTTTTGGACAAATTGATCCTTATTCGACGAGCCCCATTTAAATGAGTATTAGCCTCATATTTATAACCTTTTTAATATCCAATCCCTTTTAGTTGGTATTAGACTTCAAATTTATGGGTAATAGACTTTTCCCCCAAAAATGATTGAACTTGGTTTTTGGAGGGGGTGTTCGCCTTGGATTTTCGGACAAATTGGTCCTCACTCGACGAGCCCTATTTTAAATGAGTATTAGCCTTATATTTCTAACCTTGTTCATATCCAATCCCTTTTTAGTTGGTATTAGACTTCAAATTTATGGGTAATAGACGTTTCTCCCAAAAATGATTGAACTTGGTTTTTGGAGGGGGTGTTAGCCTTGGATTTTCGGACAAATTGGTCCTGACTCGACGAGCCCAAATTTTAAATGAGTATTAGCCTTATATTTCTAACCTTGTTCATATTCAATCCCTTTTTGTTGGTATTAGACTTCAAATTTATGGGTAATAGACTTTTCCCCCCAAAATGATAGAACTTGGTTTTTGGAGGGGGTGTTAGCCTTGGATTTTCGGACAAATTGATCCTTATTCGAGGAGCCCCATTTAAATGAGTATTAGCCTTATATTTCTATTCTTGTTTATATCCAATCCCTTTTAGTTGGTATTAGACTTCAAATTTATTAGTAATAGACTTTGCCCCTCAAAATGATAGAACTTGGTTTTTGGAGGGGTTGTTAGCCTTGGATTTTCAGACAATTTGGTCCTGACTTCACGAGCCCCATTTTAAATGAGTATTAGCCTTAGATTTATAACCTTGTTCATATCCAATCCCTTTTTGTTGGTATTTAGACTTCAAATTTATGGGTAATAGACTTTTCCCCCGAAAATGATTGAACTTGGTTTTTGGAGGGGGGTGTTAGGCTTGGATTTTCGGACAAATTGATCCTCACTCGACAAGCCCCATTTTAAATGAGTATTAGACTTAGATTTCTAACCTTGTTCATATCCAATCCCTTTTAGTTGGTATTAGACTTTAATTTATGGGTAATAGACTTTTCCCCCAAAAAATGATTGAACTTGGTTTTTGGAGGGGGTGTTAGCCTTGGATTTTTGGACAAATTGGTCCTCACTCGACGAGCCCTATTTTAAATGAGTATTAGCCTTATATTTCTAACCTTGTTCATATCCAATCCCTTTTACTTGGTATTAGACTTCAAATTTATGGGTAATAGACTTTTCCCCCCAAAATGATAGAACTTGGTTTTTGGAGGGGGTGTTAGCCTTGGATTTTCGGACAAATTGGTCCTGACTTCACGAGCCCCATTTTAAATGAGTATTAGCCTTATATTTCTAACCTAGTTCATATCCAATACCTTTTAGATGGTATTAAGCTTCAAATTTATGGGTAATAGACTTTTTCCCCCAAAATGATAGAACTTGGTTTTTTGGGGGGGGTTTAGCCTTGGATTTTCGGACAAATTGGTCCTGACTTCACGAGCCCCATTTTAAATGAGTATTAGCCTTATATTTCTAACCTTGTTCATATCCAAGCCCTTTTAGTTGGTATTAGACTTCAAATTTATGGGTAATAGACTATTCCCCCAAAAATGATAGAACTTGGTTTTTGGAGGGGGTGTTAGCCTTGGATTTTCGGACAAATTGGTCCTGACTCGACGAGCCCCATTTTAAATGAGTATTAGCCTTAGATTTCCAACCTTGTTCATATCCAATCCCTTTTAGTTAGTATTACACTTCAAATTTATGCGTAATAGACTTTTCCCCTCAAAATGATAGAACTTGGTTTTTGGAGGGGGTGTTAGCCTTGGATTTTCGGACAAATTGGTCCTGACTTGACGATCCCCATTTTAAATGAGTATTAGCCTTATATTTCTAACCTTGTTCATATCCAATCCATTTTTGTTGGTATTAGACTTCAAATTTATGGGTAATAGACTTTTCCCCCCAAAATGATAGAACTTGGTTTTTGGAGGGGGTGTTAGCCTTGGATTTTCAGACAAATTGGTCCTGATTGGACGAGCCCCATTTTAAATGAGTATTAGCCTTACATTTCTAACCTTGTTCATATCCAATCCCTTTTAGTTGGTATTAGACTTCAAATTTATGGGTAATAGACGTTTCCCCTCAAAATGATAGAACTTGGTTTTCGGAGGGGGTAACGCCTTGGATTTTCGGACAAATTGGTCCTGACGTCACGAGCCCCATTTTAAATGAGTATTAGTCTTAGATTTCTAACCTTGTTCATATCCAATCCCTTTTTGTTGGTATTAGACTTCAAATTTATGGGTAATAGACTTTTCCCCCCAAAATGATAGAACTTGGTTTTTGGAGGGGGTGTTAGCCTGGATTTTCGGACAAATTGATCCTTATTCGATGAGCCCCATTTAAATGAGTATTAGCCTTATATTTCTAACCTTGTTCATATCCAATCCCTTTTAGTTGGTATTAGACTTCAAATTTATGGGTAATAGACATTTTTCCCCCTAAAATGATAGAACTTGGTTTTTGGAGGGGGTGTTAGCCTTGGATTTTCAGACAAATTGATCCTTATTCGACGAGCCCCATTTATATGAGTATTAGCCTTATATTTCTAACCTTGTTCATATCCAATCCCTTTTAGTTGGTATTAGACTTCAAATTTATGGGTAATAGACTTTTCCCCCAAAAATGATTGAACTTGGTTTTTGGAGGGGGTGTTCGCCTTGGATTTTCGGACAAATTGGTCCTCACTCGACGAGCCCTATTTTAAATGAGTATTAGCCTTATATTTCTAACCTTGTTCATATCCAATCCCTTTTAGTTGGTATTAGACTTCAAATTTATGGGTAATAGACATTTTTCCCCCTAAAATGATAGAACTTGGTTTTTGGAGGGGGTGTTAGCCTTGGATTTTCAGACAAATTGATCCTTATTCGACGAGCCCCATTTATATGAGTATTAGCCTTATATTTCTAACCTTGTTCATATCCAATCCCTTTTAGTTGGTATTAGACTTCAAATTTATGGGTAATAGACGTTTCTCCCAAAAATGATTGAACTTGGTTTTTGGAGGGGGTGTTAGCCTTGGATTTTCGGACAAATTGGTCCTGACTCGACGAGCCCTATTTTAAATGAGTATTAGCCTTATATTTCTAACCTTGTTCATATCCAATCCCTTTTAGTTGGTATTAGACTTCAAATTTATGGGTAATAGACTTTTCCCCCCAAAATGATAGAACTTGGTTTTTGGAGGGGGTGTTAGCCTTGGATTTTCGGACAAATTGATCCTTATTCGATGAGCCCCATTTAAATGAGTATTAGCCTTATATTTCTAACCTTTTTCATATCCAATCCCTTTTAGTTGGTATTAGACTTCAAATTTATGGGTAATAGACTTTTCCCCCAAAAATGATTGAACTTGGTTTTTGGAGGGGGTGTTAGCCTTGGATTTTCGGACAAATTGGTCCTCACTCGACGAGCCCTATTTTAAATGAGTATTAGCCTTATATTTCTAACCTTGTTCATATCCAATCCCTTTTAGTTTGTATTAGACTTCAAATTTATGGGTAATAGACTTTTCCCCCCAAAATCATAGAACTTGGTTTTTGGAGGGGGTGTTAGCCTTGGATTTTCGGACAAATTGCTCCTTAGTCGACGAGCCCTATTTTAAATGAGTATTAGCCTTATATTTCTAACCTTGTTCATATCCAATCCCTTTTAGTTGGTATTAGACTTCAAATTTATGGGTAATAGACGTTTCCCCCAAAAATGATTGAACTTGGTTTTTGGAGGGGGTGTTAGGCTTGGATTTTCGGACAAATTGGTCCTGACTCGACGAGCCCCATTTTAAATGAGTATTAGACTTAGATTTCTAACTTTGTTCATATCCAATCCCTTTTAGTTGGTATTAGTCTTCAAATTTATGGGTAATAGACTTTTCCCCGCAAAATGATAGAACTTGGTTTTTGGAGGGGGTGTTAGCCTTGGATTTTTGGACAAATTGGTCCTGACTCGACGAGCCCCATTTTAAATGAGTATTAGCCTTAGATCTCTAACCTTGTTCATATCCAATTCCTTTTTGTTGGTATTAGACTTCAAATTTATGGGTAATAGACATTTTCCCCCAAAATGATAGAACTTGGTTTTTGGAGGGGGTGTTAGCCTTAGATTTTCAGACAAATTGATCCTAATTCGACGAGCCCCATTTAAATGAGTATTAGCCTTATATTTCTAACCTTGTTCATATCCAATCCCTTTTAGTTGGTATTAGACTTCAAATTTATGGGTAATAGACGTTTTCTCCCCAAAAATGATTGAACTTGGTTTTTGGAGGGGGTGTTAGCCTTGGATTTTCGGACAAATTGGTCCCTGACTCGACGAGCCCCTATTTTAAATGAGTATTAGCCTTATATTTCTAACCTTGTTCATATCCAATCCCTTTTAGTTGGTATTAGACTTCAAATTTATGGGTAATAGACTTTTCCCCCCAAAGATGATAGAACTTGGTTTTTGGAAGGAGTGTTAGCCTTGGATTTTCGGACAAAATTGATCCTTAGTCGACGAGCCCCTATTTTAAATGAGTATTAGCCTTATATTTCTAACCTTGTTCATATCCAATCCCTTTTAGTTGGTATTAGACTTCAAATTTATGGGTAATAGACGTTTCCCCCAAAAATGATTGAACTTGGTTTTTGGAGGGGGTGTTAGGCTTGGATTTTCGGACAAATTGGTCCTGACTCAACGAGCCCCATTTTAAATGAGTATTAGACTTAGATTTCTAACCTTGTTCATATCCAATCCCTTTTAGTTGGTATTAGTCTTCAAATTTATGGGTAATAGACTTTTCCCCCCAAAAATGATAGAACTTGGTTTTTGGAGGGGGTGTTAGCCTTGGATTTTCTGGGACAAATTGGTCCCTGACTTCACGAACCCCATTTTAAATGAGTATTAGTCTTAGATTTCTAACCTTGTTCATATCCAATTCCCTTTTTAGTTGGTATTAGACTTCAAATTTATGGGTAATAGACTTTTCCCCCAAAAATGATAGAACTTGGTTTTTGGAGGGGGTGTTAGCCTTGGATTTTTCGGACAAATTGGTCCCTGACTTCATGAGCCCCATTTTAAATGAGTATTAGCCTTATATTTCTAACCTTGTTCATATCCAAGCCCTTTTAGTTGGTATTAGACTTCAAATTTATGGGTAATAGACATTTTCCCCCCAAAAATGATAGAACTTGGTTTTTGGAGGGGGTGTTAGCCTTGGATTTTCGGACAAATTGGTCCTGACCTCGACGAGCCCCATTTTAAATGAGTATTAGCCTTAGATTTCTAACCTTGTTCATATCCAATCCCTTTTTAGTTGGTATTAGACTTCAAATTTATGGGTAATAGACATTTTCCCCCCAAAAATGATAGAACTTGGTTTTTGGAGGGGGTGTTAGCCTTGGATTTTTCGGACAAATTGATCCTTATTCGACGAGCCCCATTTTAAATGAGTATTAGCCTTATATTTCTAACCTTGTTCATATCCAATCCCTTTTAGTTGGTATTAGACTTCAAATTTATGGGTAATAGACGTTTTCTCCCCAAAAATGATTGAACTTGGTTTTTGGAGGGGGTGTTAGCCTTGGATTTTCGGACAAATTGGTCCTGACTCGACGAGCCCTATTTTAAATGACTATTAGCCTTATATTTCTAACCTTGTTCATATCCAATCCCTTTTAGTTGGTATTAGACTTCAAATGTATGGGTAATAGACTTTTCCCCCCAAAATGATAGAACTTGGTTTTTGGAGGGGGTGTTAGCCTTGGATTTTCGGACAAATTGATCCTTATTCGACGAGCCCCATTTTAAATGAGTATTAGCCTCATATTTATAACCTTTGTTTCATATCCAATCCCTTTTAGTTGGTATTAGACTTCAAATTTATGGGTAATAGACTTTTCCCCCCAAAAATGATTGAACTTGGTTTTTTGGAGGGGGGTGTTAGGCTTGGATTTTCGGACAAATTGGTCCTTATTCGACGAGCCCCATTTTAAATGAGTTTTAGCCTTAGATTTCTAACCTTGTTCATTTCCAATCCCTTTTAGTTGGTATTAGACTTCAAATTTTATGGGTAATAGACTTTTCCCCCCCAAAAATGATAGAACTTGGTTTTTGGAGGGGGTGTTAGCCTTGGATTTTCTGACAAAATTGGTCCCGACTTGACGAGCCCCATTTTAAATGAGTATTAGCCTTAGATTTCTAACCTTGTTCATATCCAATACCTTTTAGTTGGTATTAGACTTCAAATTTATGGGTAATAGACTTTTCCCCCCCAAAAATGATAGAACTTGGTTTTTGAGGGGGGTGTTAGCCTTGGATTTTTTGGACAAATTGGTCCCGACTTCACGAGCCCCATATTTAAATGAGTATTAGCCTTATATTTTTAACCTTGTTCATATCCAAGCCCTTTTAGTTGGTATTAGACTTCAAATTTATGGGGTAATAGACTATTCCCTCCAAAATGATAGAACTTGGTTATTGGAGTGGGGTGTTATGCCTTGGATTTTCGGACAAATTGGTCCCGACTCGACTAGCCCCATTTTAAATGAGTATTAGCCTTAGATTTCTCACCTTGTTCATATCCAATCCCTTTTTAGTTGGTATTAGACTTCAAATTTATGGGTAATAGACTTTTCCCCCCAAAAATGATAGAACTTGGTTTTTTGGAGGGGGTGTTAGCCTTGGATTTTCGGATAAATTGGTCCCGACTCAACGAGCCCCATTTTAAATGAGTATTAGCCTTACATTTCTAACCTTGTTCATATCCAATCCCTTTTACTTGGTATTAGACTTCAAATTTATGGGTAATAGACTTTTCCCCCCAAAAATGATAGAACTTGGTTTTTGGAGGGGGTGTTAGCCTTGGATTTTCTGGACAAAATTGGTCCCTGACTTCACGAGCCCCATTTTAAATGAGTATTAGCCTGAGATTTCTAACCTTGTTCATATCCAATCGCTTTTTAGTTGGTATTAGACTTCAAATTTATGGGTAATAGACTTTTTCCCCCCAAAAATGATAGAACTTGGTTTTTGAGGGGGGTGTTAGCCCTTGGATTTTCTGACAAATTGGTCCCGACTTCACGAGCCCCATATTTAAATGAGTATTAGCCTTATATTTCTAACCTTGTTCATATCCAAGCCCTTTTAGTTGGTATTAGACTTCAAATTTATAGGGTAATAGACTTTTCCCCCCCAAAAATGATAGAACTTGGTTTTTGGAGGGGGTGTTAGCCTTGGATTTTCGGACAAATTGGTCCCTAACTTCACGAGCCCCATTTTAAATGAGTATTAGCCTTAGATTTCTAACCTTGTTCATATCCAATACCTTTTAGTTGGTATTAGACTTCAAATTTATGGGTAATAGACGTTTTCCCCCCAAAAATGATAGAACTTGGTTTTTTGGAGGGGGTGTTAGCCTTGGATTTTCGGGACAAATTGGTCCTCGACTTTGACGAGCCCCATTTTAAATGAGTATTAGCCTTACATTTCTAACCTTGTTCATATCCAATCCCTTTTAGTTGGTATTAGACTTCAAATTTATGGGTAATAGACATTTTCCCCCAAAATGATAGAACTTGGTTTTTGGAGGGGGTGTTAGCCTTAGATTTTCGGACAAATTGATCCCTAATTCGACGAGCCCCATTTTAAAATGAGTATTAGCCTTATATTTCTAACCTTGTTCATATCCAATCCCTTTTAGTTGGTATTAGACTTCAAATTTATGGGTAATAGACGTTTTCTCCCAAAAATGATTGAACTTGGTTTTTGGAGGGGGTGTTAGCCTTGGATTTTCGGACAAATTGGTCCTGACTCGACGAGCCCTATTTTAAATGAGTATTAGCCTTATATTTCTAACCTTGTTCATATCCAATCCCTTTTAGTTGGTATTAGACTTCAAATGTATGGGTAATAGACTTTTCCCCCCAAAATGATAGAACTTGGTTTTTGGAAGGAGTGTTAGCCTTGGATTTTCTGGACAAATTGATCCTTAGTCGACGAGCCCCTATTTTAAATGAGTATTAGCCTTATATTTCTATACCTTGTTCATATCCAATCCCTTTTAGTTGGTATTAGACTTCAAATTTATGGGTAATAGACTTTTCCCCCAAAAATGATTTGAACTTGGTTTTTGGAGGGGGGTGTTAGGCTTGGATTTTTCGGACAAATTGGTCCCGACTCAACGAGCCCCATTTTAAATGAGTATTAGCCTTAGATTTCTAACCTTGTTCATATCCAATCCCTTTTTAGTTGGTATTAGACTTCAAATTTATGGGTAATAGACTTTTTCCCCCCAAAAATGATAGAACTTGGTTTTTGAGGGGGGTGTTAGCCTTGGATTTTCTGACAAATTGGTCCCGACTTCACGAGCCCCATATTTAAATGAGTATTAGCCTTATATTTCTAACCTTGTTCATATCCAATACCTTTTAGTTGGTATTAGACTTCAAATTTATGGGTAATAGACTTTTCCCCCCAAAATGATAGAACTTGGTTTTTGGAAGGAGTGTTAGCCTTGGATTTTCGGACAAATTGATCCTTACGTCGACGAGCCCCTATTTTAAATGAGTATTAGCCTTATATTTCTATACCTTGTTCATATCCAATCCCTTTTAGTTGGTATTAGACTTCAAATTTATGGGTAATAGACGTTTTCCCCCAAAAATGATTTGAACTTGGTTTTTGGAGGGGGTGTTAGGCTTGGATTTTCTGACAAATTGGTCCCGACTTCACGAGCCCCATTTTAAATGAGTATTAGCCTTAGATTTCTAACCTTGTTCATATCCAATCGCTTTTAGTTGGTATTAGACTTCAAATTTATGGGTAATAGACTTTTTCCCCCCAAAAATGATAGAACTTGGTTTTTTGGAGGGGGTGTTAGCCTTGGATTTTCGGACAAATTGGTCCCGACTTCACGAGCCCCATTTTAAATGAGTATTAGCCTTATATTTCTAACCTTGTTCATATCCAATCCCTTTTAGTTGGTATTAGACTTCAAATTTATGGGTAATAGACTTTTCCCCCCCAAAAATGATAGAACTTGGTTTTTGGAGGGGGTGTTAGCCTTGGATTTTCTGACAAATTGGTCCCGACTTCATGAGCCCCATTTTAAATGAGTATTAGCCTTATATTTCTAACCTTGTTCATATCCAAGCCCTTTTAGTTGGTATTAGACTTCAAATTTATGGGTAATAGACATTTTCCCCCCCAAAATGATAGAAACTTGGTTTTTGGAGGGGGGTGTTAGCCTTGGATTTTCTGGGACAAATTGGTCCCTGACTTCGACGAGCCCCATTTTAAATGAGTATTAGCCTTAGATTTCTAACCTTGTTCATATCCAATCCCTTTTTGTTGGTATTAGACTTCAAATTTATGGGTAATAGACATTTTCCCCCAAAAATGATAGAACTTGGTTTTTTGGAGGGGGTGTTAGCCTTGGATTTTCGGACAAATTGATCCCTTATTCGACGAGCCCCATTTTAAATGAGTATTAGCCTTATATTTCTAACCTTGTTCATATCCAATCCCTTTTAGTTGGTATTAGACTTCAAATTTATGGGTAATAGACGTTTCTCCCAAAAATGATTGAACTTGGTTTTTGGAGGGGGTGTTAGCCTTGGATTTTCAGACAAATTGGTCCTGACTCGACGAGCCCCATTTTAAATGAGTATTAGCCTTATATTTCTAACCTTGTTCATATCCAATCCCTTTTAGTTGGTATTAGACTTCAAATTTATGGGTAATAGACTTTTCCCCCCAAAAATGATAGAACTTGGTTTTTGGAGGGGGTGTTAGCCTTGGATTTTCTGGACAAATTGATCCCTGATTCGACGAGCCCCATTTAAATGAGTATTAGCCTCATATTTATAACCTTGTTCATATCCAATCCCTTTTAGTTGGTATTAGACTTCAAATTTATGGGTAATAGACTTTTCCCCCAAAAATCATTGAACTTGGTTTTTGGAGGGGGTGTTAGCCTTGGATTTTCTGACAAATTGGTCCCTTATTCGACGAGCCCCATTTTAAATGAGTATTTAGCCTTAGATTTCTAACCTTGTTCATATCCAATCCCTTTTAGTTGGTATTAGACTTCAAATTTTATGGGTAATAGACTTTTCCCCCCCAAAATGATAGAACTTGGTTTTTTGGAGGGGGTGTTAGCCTTGGATTTTCTGACAAATTGGTCCCGACTTGACGAGCCCCATTTTAAATGAGTATTAGCCTTAGATTTCTAACCTTGTTCATATCCAATACCTTTTTAGTTGGTATTAGACTTCAAATTTATGGGTAATAGACTTTTCCCCCCCAAAAATGATAGAACTTGGTTTTTGAGGGGGGTGTTAGCCTTGGATTTTCTGGACAAATTGGTCCCGACTTCACGAGCCCCATATTTAAATGAGTATTAGCCTTATATTTTCTAACCTTGTTCATATCCAAGCCCTTTTAGTTGGTATTAGACTTCAAATTTATGGGGTAATAGACTATTCCCTCCAAAATGATAGAACTTGGTTTTTGGAGTGGGGTGTTAGCCTTGGATTTTCGGACAAATTGGTCCCGACTCGACGAGCCCCATTTTAAATGAGTATTAGCCTTAGATTTCTAACCTTGTTCATATCCAATCCCTTTTTAGTTGGTATTAGACTTCAAATTTATGGGTAATAGACTTTTCCCCCCCAAAAATGATAGAACTTGGTTTTTGGAGGGGGTGTTAGCCTTGGATTTTCTGACAAATTGGTCCCCGACTCAACGAGCCCCATTTTAAATGAGTATTAGCCTTACATTTCTAACCTTGTTCATATCCAATCCCTTTTAGTTGGTATTAGACTTCAAATTTATGGGTAATAGACTTTTCCCCCCCAAAAATGATAGAACTTGGTTTTTGGAGGGGGTGTTAGCCTTGGATTTTCTGACAAAATTGGTCCCGACTTCACGAGCCCCATTTTAAATGAGTATTAGCCTTAGATTTCTAACCTTGTTCATATCCAATCCCTTTTTAGTTGGTATTAGACTTCAAATTTATGGGTAATAGACTTTTTCCCCCCAAAATGATAGAACTTGGTTTTTGAGGGGGGTGTTAGCCTTGGATTTTCGGACAAATTGGTCCCCGACTTCACGAGCCCCATTTTAAATGAGTATTAGCCTTATATTTCTAACCTTGTTCATATCCAAGCCCTTTTAGTTGGTATTAGACTTCAAATTTATAGGGTAATAGACTTTTCCCCCCAAAAATGATAGAACTTGGTTTTTTGGAGGGGGTGTTAGCCTTGGATTTTCTGACAAATTGGTCCTCGACTTCACGAGCCCCATTTTAAATGAGTATTAGCCTTAGATTTCTAACCTTGTTCATATCCAATACCTTTTTAGTTGGTATTAGACTTCAAATTTATGGGTAATAGACGTTTTCCCCCAAAAATGATAGAACTTGGTTTTTGGAGGGGGTGTTAGCCTTGGATTTTCGGACAAATTGGTCCCCTGACTTGACGAGCCCCATTTTAAATGAGTATTAGCCTTACATTTCTAACCTTGTTCATATCCAATCCCTTTTAGTTGGTATTAGACTTCAAATTTATGGGTAATAGACTTTTCCCCTCAAAAATGATAGAACTTGGTTTTTGGAGGGGGTGTTAGCCTTGGATTTTCTGACAAATTGGTCCCGACTTCGACGAGCCCCATTTAAAATGAGTATTAGCCTTAGATTTCTAACCTTGTTCATATCCAATCCCTTTTTAGTTGGTATTAGACTTCAAATTTATGGGTAATAGACTTTTCCCCCCCAAAATGATAGAACTTGGTTTTTGGAGGGGGTGTTAGCCTTGGATTTTCTGGACAAATTGGTCCCGACTCGACGAGCCCCATTTTAAATGAGTATTAGCCTTAGATTTCTAACCTTGTTCATATCCAATCCCTTTTAGTTTGGTATTAGACTTCAAATTTATGGGTAATAGACTTTTGCCCCCTCAAAAATGATAGAACTTGGTTTTTGGAGGGGGGTGTTAGCCTTGGATTTTCTGACAAATTGGTCCCTGACTTGACGAGCCCCATTTTAAATGAGTATTAGCCTTATATTTCTAACCTTGTTCATATCCAATCCCTTTTTGTTGGTATTAGACTTCAAATTTATGGGTAATAGACTTTTCCCCCCAAAATGATAGAACTTGGTTTTTGAGGGGGGTGTTAGCCTTGGATTTTCTGGACAAATTGGTCCCGACTTCACGAGCCCCATTTTAAATGAGTATTAGCCTTATATTTCTAACCTTGTTCATATCCAAGCCCTTTTAGTTGGTATTAGACTTCAAATTTATGGGTAATAGACTTTTCCCCCCAAAAATGATAGAACTTGGTTTTTGGAGGGGGTGTTAGCCTTGGATTTTCGGACAAATTGGTCCCCGACTTGACGAGCCCCATTTTAAATGAGTATTAGCCTTATATTTCTAACCTTGTTCATATCCAATCCCTTTTTAGTTGGTATTAGACTTCAAATTTATGGGTAATAGACTTTTCCCCCCAAAAATGATAGAACTTGGTTTTTGGAGGGGGTGTTAGCCTTGGATTTTCTGACAAATTGGTCCCGACTTCACGAGCCCCATTTTAAATGAGTATTAGCCTTAGATTTCTAACCTTGTTCATATCCAATCCCTTTTTAGTTGGTATTAGACTTCAAATTTATGGGTAATAGACTTTTCCCCCAAAATGATAGAACTTGGTTTTTTGGAGGGGGGTGTTAGCCTTGGATTTTCTGACAAATTGGTCCCGACTTCACGAGCCCCATTTTAAATGAGTATTAGCCTTAGATTTCTAACCTTGTTCATATCCAATCCCTTTTTAGTTGGTATTAGACTTCAAATTTATGGGTAATAGACTTTTCCCCCCAAAATGATAGAACTTGGTTTTTTGGAGGGGGTGTTAGCCTTGGATTTTCAGACAAATTGGTCCTGACTCGACGAGCCCCATTTTAAATGAGTATTAGCCTTACATTTCTAACCTTGTTCATATCCAATCCCTTTTAGTTGGTATTAGACTTCAAATTTATGGGTAATAGACTTTTCCCCCCAAAATGATAGAACTTGGTTTTTGGAGGGGGTGTTAGCCTTGGATTTTCTGACAAATTGGTCCTGACTTCACGAGCCCCATTTTAAATGAGTATTAGCCTTAGATTTCTAACCTTGTTCATATCCAATCCCTTTTTGTTGGTATTAGACTTCAAATTTATGGGTAATAGACTTTTCCCCCCAAAATGATAGAACTTGGTTTTTGGAGGGGGTGTTAGCCTTGGATTTTCGGACAAATTGGTCCTGACTCGACGAGCCCCATTTTAAATGAGTATTAGCCTTAGATTTCTAACCTTGTTCATATCCAATCCCTTTTAGTTGGTATTAGACTTCAAATTTATGGGTAATAGACTTTTCCCCCCAAAATGATAGAACTTGGTTTTTGGAGGGGGTGTTAGCCTTGGATTTTCGGACAAATTGGTCCTGACTTGACGAGCCCCATTTTAAATGAGTATTAGCCTTAGATTTCTAACCTTGTTCATATCCAATCCCTTTTTGTTGGTATTAGACTTCAAATTTATGGGTAATAGACTTTTCCCCCCAAAAATGATAGAACTTGGTTTTTGGAGGGGGTGTTAGCCTTGGATTTTCTGGACAAATTGGTCCCGACTTGACGAGCCCCATTTTAAAATGAGTATTAGCCTTATATTTCTAACCTTGTTCATATCCAATCCCTTTTAGTTGGTATTAGACTTCAAATTTATGGGTAATAGACTTTTCCCCCTCAAAATGATAGAACTTGGTTTTTGGAGGGGGTGTTAGCCTTGGATTTTCGGACAAATTGGTCCCGACTTCACGAGCCCCATTTTAAAATGAGTATTAGCCTTAGATTTCTAACCTTGTTCATATCCAATCCCTTTTTAGTTGGTATTAGACTTCAAATTTATGGGTAATAGACTTTTCCCCCCAAAATGATAGAACTTGGTTTTTTGGAGGGTGGGTGTTAGCCTTGGATTTTCTGACAAATTGGTCCCTGACTCGACGAGCCCCATTTTAAATGAGTATTAGCCTTAGATTTCTAACCTTGTTCATATCCAATCCCTTTTAGTTGGTATTAGACTTCAAATTTATGGGTAATAGACTTTTCCCCCCAAAAATGATAGAACTTGGTTTTTGGAGGGGGTGTTAGCCTTGGATTTTCTGACAAATTGGTCCTCGACTTGACGAGCCCCATTTTAAATGAGTATTAGCCTTATATTTCTAACCTTGTTCATATCCAATCCCTTTTTGTTGGTATTAGACTTTCAAATTTATGGGTAATAGACTTTTCCCCCCAAAAATGATAGAACTTGGTTTTTGGAGGGGGGTGTTAGCCTTGGATTTTCTGACAAATTGGTCCCGACTTCACGAGCCCCATTTTAAATGAGTATTAGCCTTATATTTCTAACCTTGTTCATATCCAATCCCTTTTAGTTGGTATTAGACTTCAAATTTATGGGTAATAGACTTTTCCCCCCAAACATGATTGAACTTGGTTTTTGGAGGGGGTGTTAGCCTTGGATTTTCTGGACAAATTAGTCCCGACTGCACGAGCCCCATTTTAAATGAGTATTAGCCTTAGATTTCTAAACCTTGTTCATATCCAATCCCTTTTTGTTGGTATTAGACTTCAAATTTATGGGTAATAGACTTTTCCCCCCAAAAATGATAGAACTTGGTTTTTGGAGGGGGTGTTAGCCTTGGATTTTCTGACAAATTGGTCCCGACTTCACGAGCCCCATTTTAAATGAGTATTAGCCTTAGATTTCTAACCTTGTTCATATCCAATCCCTTTTTAGTTGGTATTAGACTTCAAATTTATGGGTAATAGACTTTTCCCCCCAAAAATGATAGAACTTGGTTTTTGGAGGGGGTGTTAGCCTTGGATTTTCTGACAAATTGGTCCCGACTTCACGAGCCCCATTTTAAATGAGTATTAGCCTTAGATTTCTAACCTTGTTCATATCCAAGCCCTTTTAGTTGGTATTAGACTTCAAATTTATGGGTAATAGACTTTTCCCCTCAAAATGATAGAACTTGGTTTTTGGAGGGGGTGTTAGCCTTGGATTTTTTGGACAAATTGGTCCCCGACTTCACGAGCCCCATTTTAAATGAGTATTAGCCTTAGATTTCTAACCTTGTTCATATCCAATCCCTTTTTAGTTGGTATTAGACTTCAAATTTATGGGTAATAGACTTTTCCCCCCTAAAAATGATAGAACTTGGTTTTTGAGGGGGGTGTTAGCCTTGGATTTTCTGGACAAATTGGTCCCGACTTCACGAGCCCCATTTTAAATGAGTATTAGCCTTAGATTTCTAACCTTGTTCATATCCAATCCCTTTTTGTTGGTATTAGACTTCAAATTTATGGGTAATAGACTTTTCCCCCCAAAATGATAGAACTTGGTTTTTTGGAGGGGGGTGTTAGGCTTGGATTTTCGGACAAATTGGTCCCTAACTTCACGAGCCCCATATTTAAATGAGTATTAGCCTTATATTTCTAACCTTGTTCATATCCAAGCCCTTTTATTTGGTATTAGCCTTCAAATTTATGGGTAATAGACTATTCCCCCCAAAAATGATAGAACTTGGTTATTGGAGGGGGTGTTAGCCTTGGATTTTCGGACAAATTGGTCCCTGACTCGACTAGCCCCATTTTAAATGAGTATTAGCCTTAGATTTCTAACCTTGTTCATATCCAATCCCTTTTTAGTTGGTATTAGAATTCAAATTTATGAGTAATAGACTTTTTCCCCCAAAATGATAGAACTTGGTTTTTTGGAGGGGGTGTTAGCCTTGGATTTTCTGGACAAATTGGTCCCGACTTTCACGAGCCCCATTTTAAATGAGTATTAGCCTTAGATTTCTAACCTTGTTCATATTCAATACCTTTTAGTTGGTATTAGACTTCAAATTTATGGGTAATAAACTTTTCCCCCCAAAAAATGATAGAACTTGGTTTTTGGAGGGGGTGTTAGCCTTGGATTTTCGGACAAATTGGTCCCGACTTCACGAGCACCCATTTTAAATGAGTATTAGCCTTAGATTTCTAACCGTGTTCATATTCAATACCTTTTAGTTGGTATTAGACTTCAAATTTATGGGTAATAGACTTTTCCCCCAAAAAATGATTCAACTTGGTTTTTGGAGGGGGTGTTAGCCTTGGATTTTCTGGACAAATTGGTCCTCACTTCGACGAGCCCCATGTTTAAATGAGTATTAGCCTTAGATTTCTAACCTTGTTCATATCCAATCCCTTTTAGTTGGTATTAGACTTCAAATTTATGGGTAATAGACTTTTCCCCCAAACATGAATGAACTTGGTTTTTGGAGGGGGTTGTTAGCCTTGGATTTTCTGACAAATTGGTCCCCGACTTCACGAGCCCCATTTTAAATGAGTATTAGCCTTAGATTTCTAACCTTGTTCATATCCAATCCCTTTTTGTTGGGATTAGACTTCAAATTTTATGGGTAATAGACTTTTCCCCCCAAAAATGATAGAACTTGGTTATTGGAGGGGGTGTTAGCCTTGGATTTTCTGGACAAATTGGTCCCGACTCGACTAGCCCCATTTTAAATGAGTATTAGCCTTAAATTTCACACCTTGTTCATATCGAATCCCTTTTTGTTGGTATTAGAATTCAAATTTATGGGTATTAGACTTTTCCCCCCAAAAATGATAGAACTTGGTTTTTGGAGGGGGTGTTAGCCTTGGATTTTCTGACAAATTGGTCCCGACTCGACGAGCCCCATTTTAAATGAGTATTAGCCTTAGATTTCTAATCTTGTTCATATGCAATCCCTTTTAGTTGGTATTAGAATTCAAATTTATGGGTAATACACTTTTTCCCCCCAAAATGATAGAACTTGGTTTTTGGAGGGGGTGTTAGCCTTGGATTTTCTGGGACAAATTGGTCCCGACTTCACAAGCCCCATTTTAAATGAGTATTAGCATTAGATTTCTAACCTTGTTCATATTCAATACCTTTTAGTTGGTATTAGACTTCAAATTTATGGGTAATAAACTTTTCCCCCCAAAAATGATAGAACTTGGTTTTTGGAGGGGGTGTTAGCCTTGGACTTTTCTGACAAATTGATCCTTATTCAACGAGCCCCATTTAAATGAGTATTAGCCTTAGATTTCTAACCTTGTTCATATTCAATACCTTTTAGTTGGTATTAGACTTCAAATTTATGGGTAATAGACTTTTCCCCCAAAAAATGATTGAACTTGGTTTTTAGAGGGGGTGTTAGCGTTGGATTTTCTGACAAATTGGTCCCGACTTCACGAGCCCCATTTTAAATGAGTATTAGCCTTATATTTCTAACCTTGTTCATATCCAATCCCTTTTTGTTGGTATTAGACTTCAAATTTATTGGGTAATAGACTTTTCCCCCCAAAAATGATAGAACTTGGTTTTTGGGGGGGGTGTTAGCCTTGGATTTTAAGACAAAATGGTCCCCGACTTGACGAGCCCTCATTTTAAATGAGTATTAGCCTTAGATTTCTAACCTTGTTCTTATCCAATACCTTTTAGTTGGTATTAGACTTCAAATTTAATGGGTAAAAGACTTTTTCCCCCTAAAATGATAAAACTTGGTTTTTGGAGGGGGTGTTAGCCTAGGATTTTCAGACAAATTGGTCCTGACTGGACGAGCCCCATTTCAAATGAGTATTAGCCTTAGATTTCTAACCTTGTTCATATCCAATACCTTTTAGTTGGTATTAGACTTCAAATTTATGGGTAATAGACTTTTCCCCCAAAAAATGATTCAACTTGGTTTTTGGAGGGGGTGTTAGCCTTGGATTTTCGGACAAATTGGTCCTCACTCGACGAGCCCCATTTTAAATGAGTATTAGCCTTAGATTTCTAACCTTGTTCATATCCAATCCCTTTTAGTTGGTATTAGACTTCAAATTTATGGGTAATAGACTTTTCCCCCAAACATGATTGAACTTGGTTTTTGGAGGGGGTGTTAGCCTTGGACTTTTCGGACAAATTGATCCTTATTCAACGAGCCCCATTTAAATGAGTATTAGCCTTAGATTTCTAACCTTGTTCATATTCAATACCTTTTAGTTGGTATTAGACTTCAAATTTATGGGTAATAAACTTTTCCCCCAAAAATGATAGAACTTGGTTTTTGGAGGGGGTGTTAGCCTTGGACTTTCGGACAAATTGATCCTTATTCAACGAGCCCCATTTAAATGAGTATTAGCCTTAGATTTCTAACCTTGTTCATATTCAATACCTTTTAGTTGGTATTAGACTTCAAATTTATGGGTAATAGACTTTTCCCCCAAAAATGACTGAACTTGGTTTTTGGAGGGGGTGTTAGCCTTGGATTTTCGGACAAATTGATCCTTATTCGACGAGCCCCATTTAAATGAGTATTAGCCTTATATTTCTAACCTTGTTCATATCCAATCCCTTTTTGTTGGTATTAGACTTCAAATTTATGGGTAATAAACTTTTCCCCCAAAAATGATAGAACTTGGTTTTTGGAGGGGGGTGTTAGCCTTGGACTTTTCTGGACAAATTGATCCTTATTCAACGAGCCCCCATTTAAATGAGTATTAGCCTTAGATTTCTAACCTTGTTCATATTCAATACCTTTTAGTTGGTATTAGACTTCAAATTTATGGGTAATAGACTTTTCCCCCAAAAATGATTGAACTTGGTTTTTAGAGGGGGTGTTAGCGTTGGATTTTCGGACAAATTGGTCCTGACTTCACGAGCCCCATTTTAAATGAGTATTAGCCTTATATTTCTAACCTTGTTCATATCCAATCCCTTTTTGTTGGTATTAGACTTCAAATTTATTGGTAATAGACTTTTCCCCCCAAAATGATAGAACTTGGTTTTTGGGGGGTGTTAGCCTTGGATTTTAAGACAAAATGGTCCTGACTTGACGAGCCTCATTTTAAATGAGTATTAGCCTTAGATTTCTAACCTTGTTCTTATCCAATACCTTTTAGTTGGTATTAGACTTCAAATTAATGGGTAAAAGACTTTTTCCCCCTAAAAATGATAAAACTTGGTTTTTGGAGGGGGTGTTAGCCTAGGATTTTCAGACAAATTGGTCCTGACTGGACGAGCCCCATTTCAAATGAGTATTAGCCTTAGATTTCTAACCTTGTTCATATCCAATACCTTTTAGTTGGTATTAGACTTCAAATTTATGGGTAATAGACTTTTCCCCCAAAAATGATTCAACTTGGTTTTTGGAGGGGGTGTTAGCCTTGGATTTTCGGACAAATTGGTCCTCACTCGACGAGCCCCATTTTAAATGAGTATTAGCCTTATATTTCTAACCTTGTTCATATCCAATCCCTTTTAGTTGGTATTAGACTTCAAATTTATGGGTAATAGACTTTTCCCCCACACATGATTGAACTTGGTTTTTGGAGGGGGTGTTAGCCTTGGATTTTCTGACAAATTAGTACTCGACTCGCACGAGCCCCATTTTAAATGAGTATTAGCCTTAGATTTGTAAACTTGTTCATATCCAATCCCTTTTTGTTCGTATTAGACTTCAAATTTATGGGTAATAAACTTTTCCCCCCAAAAAATGATAGAACTTGGTTTTTGGAGGGGGTGTTAGCCTTGGACTTTTCGGACAAATTGATCCCTTATTCAACGAGCCCCATTTAAATGAGTATTAGCCTTAGATTTCTAACCTTGTTCATATTCAATACCTTTTAGTTGGTATTAGACTTCAAATTTATGGGTAATAGACTTTTCCCCCAAAAAATGATCGAACTTGGTTTTTGGAGGGGGTGTTAGCCTTGGATTTTCTGGGACAAATTGATCCTTATTCGACGAGCCCCATTTAAATGAGTATTAGCCTTATATTTCTAACCTTGTTCATATCCAATCCCTTTTTGTTGGTATTAGACTTCAAATTTATGGGTAATAAACTTTTCCCCCAAAAATGATAGAACTTGGTTTTTGGAGGGGGTGTTAGCCTTGGACTTTTCGGACAAATTGATCCCTTATTCAACGAGCCCCATTTAAATGAGTATTAGCCTTAGATTTCTAACCTTGTTCATATTCAATACCTTTTAGTTGGTATTAGACTTCAAATTTATGGGTAATAGACTTTTCCCCCAAAAATGATTGAACTTGGTTTTTAGAGGGGGTGTTAGCGTTGGATTTTCGGACAAATTGGTCCCGACTTCACGAGCCCCATTTTAAATGAGTATTAGCCTTATATTTCTAACCTTGTTCATATCCAATCCCTTTTTGTTGGTATTAGACTTCAAATTTATTGGGTAATAGACTTTTCCCCCCAAAATGATAGAACTTGGTTTTTTGGGGGGGGTGTTAGCCTTGGATTTTTAAGACAAAATGGTCCCGACTTGACGAGCCCTCATTTTAAATGAGTATTAGCCTTAGATTTCTAACCTTGTTCTTATCCAATACCTTTTAGTTGGTATTAGACTTCAAATTTAATGGGTAAAAGACTTTTTCCCCCTAAAATGATAAAACTTGGTTTTTTGGAGGGGGTGTTAGCCTAGGATTTTCGGGACAAATTGGTCCCCGACTCGACGAGCCCCATTTTAAATGAGTATTAGCCTTAGATTTCTAACCTTGTTCATATCCAATACCTTTTAGTTGGTATTAGACTTCAAATTTATGGGTAATAGACTTTTCCCCCAAAAATGATTCAACTTGGTTTTTGGAGGGGGTGTTAGCCTTGGATTTTCGGACAAATTGGTCCTCACTCGACGAGCCCCATTTTAAATGAGTATTAGCCTTAGATTTCTAACCTTGTTCATATCCAATCCCTTTTAGTTGGTATTAGACTTCAAATTTATGGGTAATAGACTTTTCCCCCCAAAACATGATTGAACTTGGTTTTTTGGAGGGGGTGTTAGCCTTGGACTTTTCGGACAAATTGATCCCTTATTCAACGAGCCCCATTTTAAATGAGTATTAGCCTTAGATTTCTAACCTTGTTCATATTCAATACCTTTTAGTTGGTATTAGACTTCAAATTTATGGGTAATAAACTTTTCCCCCAAAAATGATAGAACTTGGTTTTTGGAGGGGTGTTAGCCTTGGACTTTTCGGACAAATTGATCCTTATTCAACGAGCCCCATTTAAATGAGTATTAGCCTTAGATTTCTAACCTTGTTCATATTCAATACCTTTTAGTTGGTATTAGACTTCAAATTTATGGGTAATAGACTTTTCCCCCAAAAAATGATCGAACTTGGTTTTTTGGAGGGGGTGTTAGCCTTGGATTTTCGGACAAATTGATCCTTATTCGACGAGCCCCCATTTAAATGAGTATTAGCCTTATATTTCTAACCTTGTTCATATCCAATCCCTTTTTGTTGGTATTAGACTTCAAATTTATGGGTAATAGACTTTTCCCCCAAAAATGATAGAACTTGATTTTTTCGAGGGGGGTTAGCCTTGGATTTTCTGACAAATTGGTCCCGACTCGACGAGCCCCATTATAAATGAGTATTAGACTTACATTTCTAACCTTGTTCATATCCAATCCCTTTTAGTTGGTATTAGACCTCAAATTTATGGGTAATAGACTTTTCCCCCCAAAAAATGATTGAACTTGGTTTTTGGAGGAGGTGCTTGCCTTGGATTTTCGGACAAATTGGTCCTGACTCGACGAGCCCCATTTTAAATGAGTATTAGCCTTATATTTCTAACCTTGTTCATATCCAATCCCTTTTTGTTGGTATTAGACTTCAAATTTATGGGTAATAGACTTTTCCCCTCAAAATGATAGAACTTGGTTTTTGGAGGGGGTGTTAGCCTTGGATTTTCTGGGACAAATTGTTCCCCGACTTCGACGAGCCCCATTTTAAATGAGTACTAGCCTTAGATTTCTAACCTTGTTCATATTCAATACCTTTTAGTTGGTATTAGACTTCAAATTTATGGGTAATAGACTTTTCCCCCAAAAATGATTCAACTTGGTTTTTGGAGGGGGTGTTAGCCTTGGATTTTCGGACAAATTGGTCCTCACTCGATGAGCCCCATTTTAAATGAGTATTCGCCTTAGATATCTAACCTTGTTCATATCCAATCCCTTTTAGTTGGTATTAGACTTCAAATTTATGGGTAATAGACTTTTCCCCCAAACATGATTGAACTTGGTTTTTGGAGGGATTGTTAGCCTTGGATTTTCGGACAAATTGGTCCTGACTTCACGAGCCCCATTTTAAATGAGTATTAGCCTTAGATTTCTAACCTTGTTCATATCCAATCCCTTTTTGTTGGGATTAGACTTCAAATTTTTGGGTAATAGACTTTTCCCCCCAAAATGATAGAACTTGGTTATTGGAGGGGGTGTTAGCCTTGGATTTTCGGACAAATTGGTCCTGACTCGACTAGCCCCATTTTAAATGAGTATTAGCCTTAAATTTCACACCTTGTTCATATCAAATCTCTTTTTGTTGGTATTAGAATTCAAATTTATGGGTATTAGACTTTTCCCCCCAAAATGATAGAACTTGGTTTTTGGAGGGGGTGTTAGCCTTGGATTTTCGGACAAATTGGTACTGACTCGACGAGCCCCATTTTAAATGAGAATTAGCCTTAGCTTTCTAACCTTATTCATATGAAATCCCTTTTAGTTGGTATTAGAATTCAAATTTATGGGTAATAGACTTTTTCCCCCAAAATGATAGAACTTGGTTTTTGGAGGGGGTGTTACCCTTGGATTTTCGGACAAATTGGTCCTGACTTCACGAGCCCCATTTTAAATGAGTATTAGCCTTAGATTTCTAACCTTGTTCATATTCAATACCTTTTAGTTGGTATTAGACTTCAAATTTATGGGTAATAGACTTTTCCCCCAAAAATGATAGAACTTGGTTTTTGGAGGGGGTGTTAGCCTTGGACTTTCGGACAAATTGATCCTTATTCGACGAGCCCCATTTAAATGAGTATTGGCCTTAGATTTCTAACCTTGTTCATATTCAATACCTTTTAGTTGGTATTAGACTTCAAATTTATGGGTAATAGACTTTTCCCCCCAAAATAATAGAACTTGGTTTTTGGAGGGGGTGTTAGCCTTGGATTTTCGGACAAATTGGTCCTGACTTCACGAGCCCCATTTTAAATGAGTATTAGACTTAGCTTTCTAACCTTGTTCATATCCAATCCCTTTTAGTTGGTATTAGACTTCAAATTTATGGGTAATAGACTATTCCCCCCAAAATGATAGAACTTGGTTTTTGGAGGGGGTGTTAGCCTTGGATTTTCGGACAAATTGGTCCTGACTTCACGAGCCCCATTTTAAATGAGTATTAGCCTTATATTTCTAACCTTGTTCATATCCAATCCCTTTTTGTTGGTATTAGACTTCAAATTTATGGGTAATAGACTTTTCCCCCCAAAAATGATAGAACTTGATTTTTTCGAGGGGGGTTAGCCTTGGATTTTCTGACAAATTGGTCCCGACTCGACGAGCCCCATTATAAATGAGTATTAGCCTTATATTTCTAACCTTGTTCATATCCAATCCCTTTTAGTTGGTATTAGACCTCAAATTTATGGGTAATAGACTTTTCCCCCAAAAAATGATTGAACTTGGTTTTTGGAGGGGGTGTTTGCCTTGGATTTTCTGACAAATTGGTCCCGACTCGACGAGCCCCATTTTAAATGAGTATTAGCCTTACATTTCTAACCTTGTTCATATCCAATCCCTTTTTTTTGGTATTAGACTTCAAATTTATGGGTAATAGACTTTTCCCCTCAAAATGATAGAACTTGGTCTTTGGAGGGGGTGTTAGCCTTGGACTTTCTGACAAATTGATCCTTATTCGACGAGCCCCATTTAAATGAGTATTAGCCTTAGATTTCTAACAGTGTTCATATTCAATACCTTTTAGTTGGTATTAGACTTCAAATTTATGGGTAATAGACTTTTCCCCCAAAAAAGATTGAACTTGATTTTTCGAGGGGGGTTAGCCTTGGATTTTCTGACAAATTGGTCCCCGACTTCAAGAGCCCCATTTTAAATGAGTATTAGCCTTAGATTTATAACCTTGTTCATATCCAAGCCCTTTTAGTTGGTATTAGACTTCAAATTTATGGGTAATAGACGTTTCCTCCCAAAATGATAGAACTTGGTTTTTGGAGGGGGTGTTAGCCTTGGATTTTCGGACAAATTGGTCCTGACTTCACGAGCACCATTTTAAATGAGTATTAGCCTTATATTTCTAACCTTGTTCATATACAAGCCCTTTTAGTTGGTATTAGACTTCAAATTTATGGGTAATAGACTTTTCCCCCCCAAAAATGATAGAACTTGGTTTTTGGAGGGGGTGTTAGCCTTGGATTTTCGGACAAATTAGTCCTGACTTGACGAGGCCCATTTTAAATGAGTATTAGCCTTAGATTTATAACCTTGTTCATATCCAAGCCCTTTTAGTTGGTATTAGACTTCAAATTTATGGGTAATAGACCTATCCCCCCAAAAAATGATAGAACTTGGTTTTTGGAGGGGGTGTTAGCCTTGGACTTTCTGGATAAATTGATCCTTATTCGACGAGCCCCATTTAAATGAGTATTAACCTTAGATTTCTAACCTTGTTCATATCCAATCCCTTTTAGTTGGTATTAGACTTCAAATTTAAGGGTAATATACTTTTCCCCCAAACATGATTGAACTTGGTTTTTGGAGGGGGTGTTAGCCTTGGATTTTCGGACAAATTGGTCCTGACTTCACGAGCCCCATTTTAAATGAGTATTAGCCTTAGATTTCTAACCTTGTTCATATCCAATCCCTTTTTGTTGGTATTAGACTTCAAATTTATGGGTAATAGACTTTCCCCCCCAAAATGATAGAACTTGGTTTTTGGAGGGGGGTGTTAGCCTTGGATTTTCGGACAAATTGGTCCTGACTTCACGAGCACCATTTTAAATCAGTATTAGTCTTATATTTCTAACCTTGTTCATATCCAATCCCTTTTTGTTGGTATTAGACTTCAAATTTATGGGTAATAGACTTTTCCCCCAAAAATGATTGAACTTGGTTTTTGGAGGGGGTGTTAGGCTTGGATTTTCGGACAAATTGATCCTTATTCGACGAGCCCCATTTAAATGAGTATTAGCCTTAGATTTCTAACCTTGTTCATATCCAATCCCTTTTAGTTGGTATTAGACTTCAAATTTATGGGTAATAGACTTTTCCCCCAAACATGATTGAACTTGGTTTTTGGAGGGGGTGTTAGCCTTGGATTTTCGGACAAATTGGTCCTGACTTCACGAGCCCCTTTTTAAATGAGTATTAGCCTTAGATTTCTAACCTTGTTCATATCCAATCCCTTTTAGTTGGTATTAGACTTCAAATTTATGGGTAATAGACGTTTCCTCCCAAAATGATAGAACTTGGTTTTTGGAGGGGGTGTTAGCCTTGGATTTTCGGACAAATTGGTCCTGACTTCACGAGCACCATTTTAAATGAGTATTAGCCTTATATTTCTAACCTTGTTCATATACAAGCCCTTTTAGTTGGTATTAGACTTCAAATTTATGGGTAATAAACTTTTCCCCCCAAAATGATAGAACTTGGTTTTTGGAGGGGGTGTTAGCCTTGGATTTTCGGACAAATTAGTCCTGACTTGACGAGGCCCATTTTAAATGAGTATTAGCCTTAGATTTATAACCTTGTTCATATCCAAGCCCTTTTAGTTGGTATTAGACTTCAAATTTATGGGTAATAGACCTATCCCCCAAAAATGATAGAACTTGGTTTTTGGAGGGGGTGTTAGCCTTGGACTTTCGGATAAATTGATCCTTATTCGACGAGCCCCATTTAAATGAGTATTAACCTTAGATTTCTAACCTTGTTCATATCCAATCCCTTTTAGTTGGTATTAGACTTCAAATTTAAGGGTAATATACTTTTCCCCCCAAACATGATTGAACTTGGTTTTTGGAGGGGGTGTTAGCCTTGGATTTTCGGACAAATTGGTCCTGACTTCACGAGCCCCATTTTAAATGAGTATTAGCCTTAGATTTCTAACCTTGTTCATATCCAATCCCTTTTTGTTGGTATTAGACTTCAAATTTATGGGTAATAGACTTTCCCCCCCAAAATGATAGAACTTGGTTTTTGGAGGGGGTGTTAGCCTTGGATTTTCGGACAAATTGGTCCTGACTTCACGAGCACCATTTTAAATCAGTATTAGTCTTATATTTCTAACCTTGTTCATATCCAATCCCTTTTTGTTGGTATTAGACTTCAAATTTATGGGTAATAGACTTTTCCCCCAAAAATGATTGAACTTGGTTTTTGGAGGGGGTGTTAGGCTTGGATTTTCGGACAAATTGGTCCTCACTCGATGAGCCCCATTTTAAATGAGTATTAGACTTAGATTTCTAACCTTGTTCATATCCAATCCCTTATAGTTGGTATTAGACTTCAAATTTATGGGTAATAGACTTTTCCCCCCAAAATGATAGAACTTGGTTTTTGGAGGGGGTGTTAGACTTGGATTTTCGGACAAATTGGTCCTGACTTCACGAGCCGCATTTTAAATGAGTATTAGCCTTAGATTTATAACATTGTTCATATCCAATTACTTTTTGTTGGTATTAGACTTCAAATTTATGGGTAATAGACTTTTCCCCCCAAAATGATAGAACTTGGTTTTTGGAGGGGGTGTTAGCCTTGGATTTTCGAACAAATTGGTCCTGACTTCACGAGCCCCATTTTAAATGAGTATTAGCCATAGATTTCTAACCTTGTTCATATCCAATCCCTTTTAGTTGGTATTAGACTTCAAATTTATGGGTAATAGACTATTCCCCCCCAAAAATGATAGAACTTGGTTTTTGGAGGGGGTGTTAGCCTTGGACTTTCAGACAAATTGATCCTTATTCGACGAGCCCCCATTTAAATGAGTATTAGCCTTAGATTTCTAACCTTGTTCATATTCAATACCTTTTAGTTGGTATTAGACTTCAAATTTATGGGTAATAGACTTTTCCCCCCAAAAAAAGATTGAACTTGATTTTTCGAGGGGGGTTAGCCTTGGATTTTCTGGACAAATTGGTCCCGACTCGACGAGCCCCATTATAAATGAGTATTAGCCTTATATTTCTAACCTTGTTCATATCCAATCCCTTTTAGTTGGTATTAGACTTCAAATTTATGGGTAATAGACTTTTCCTCCCAAAATGATAGAACTTGGTTTTTGGAGGGGGTGTTAGCCTTGGATTTTTTGGACAAATTGGTCCCGACTTCACGAGCCCCATTTTAAATGAGTATTAGCCTTAGATTTCTAACCTTGTTCATATCCAATCCCTTTTTGTTGGTATTAGACTTCAAATTTATGGGTAATAGACTTTTCCCCCCAAAATGATAGAACTTGGTTTTTGGAGGGGGTTTTAGCCTTGGATTTTCGGACAAATTGGTCCTGACTTCAAGAGCCCCATTTTAAATGAGTATTAGCCTTAGATTTATAACCTTGTTCATATCCAAGCCCTTTTAGTTGGTATTAGACTTCAAATTTATGGGTAATAGACTTTTCCCCCAAAAATGATAGAACTTGGTTTTTGGAGGGGGTGTTAGCCTTGGACTTTCAGACAAATTGATCCTTATTCGACGAGCCCCATTTAAATGAGTATTAGCCTTAGATTTCTAACCTTGTT
>CM054991.1:78709-115370 GCA_029030765.1 Salix suchowensis
GTCGGGACCAATTTGTCCGAAAATCCAAGGCTAACACCCCCTCCAAAAACCAAGTTCTATCATTTTGGGAGGAAACGTCTATTACCCATAAATTTGAAGTCTAATAGCAACAAAAAGGGATTGGATATGAACAAGGTTAGAAATCTAAGGCTAATACTCATTTAAAAAGGGGCTCGTGAAGTCAGGACCAATTTGTCCGAAAATCCAAGGCTAACACCCCCTCCAAAAACCAAGTTCAATCATGTTTGGGGGAAAAAGTCTATTACCCATAAATTTGAAGTCTAATACCAACTAAAAGGGATTGGATATGAACAAGGTTAGAAATCTAAGGCTAATACTCATTTAAATGGGGCTCGTCGAATAAGGACCAATTTGTCCGAAAGTCCAAGGCTAACACCCCCTCCAAAAACCAAGTTCTATCATTTTTGGGGGGAAAAGTCTATTACCCATAAATTTGAAGTCTAATACCAACTAAAAGGGCTTGGATATGAACAAGGTTATAAATCTAAGGCTAATACTCATTTAAAATGGGGCTCGTCAAGTCAGGACCAATTTGTCCGAAAATCCAAGGCTAACACCCCCTCCAAAAACCAAGTTCTATCATTTTGGGGGGGAAAGTCTATTACCCATAAATTTGAAGTCTAATACCAACTAAAAAGGGCTTGGATATGAACAAGGTTAGAAATCTAAGGCTAATACTCATTTAAAATGGGGCTCGTGAAGTCGGGACCAATTTGTCCGAAAATCCAAGACTAACACCCCCTCCAAAAACCAAGTTCTATCATTTTGGGGGGAAAAGTCTATTACCCATAAATTTGAAGTCTAATACCAACAAAAAGGGATTGGATATGAACAAGGTTAGAAATATAAGACTAATACTGATTTAAAATGGGTGCTCGTGAAGTCGGGACCAATTTGTCCGAAAATCCAAGGCTAACACCCCCTCCAAAAACCAAGTTCTATCATTTTTGGGGGGAAAAGTCTATTACCCATAAATTTGAAGTCTAATACCAACAAAAAGGGATTGGATATGAACAAGGTTAGAAATCTAATGCTAATACTCATTTAAAATGGGGCTCGTGAAGTCAGGACCAATTTGTCCGAAAATCCAAGGCTAACACCCCCTCCAAAAACCAAGTTCAATCATGTTTGGGGGAAAAGTCTATTACCCATAAATTTGAAGTCTAATACCAACTAAAAGGGATTGGATATGAACAAGGTTAGAAATCTAAGGCTAATACTCATTTAAAATGGGGGCTCGTCGAATCAGGATCAATTTGTCCGAAAGTCCAAGGCTAACACCCCCTCCAAAAACCAAGTTCTATCATTTTGGGGGGAAAAGTCTATTACCCATAAATTTGAAGTCTAATACCAACAAAAAGGGATTGGATATGAACAAGGTTAGAAATATAAGACTAATACTGATTTAAAATGGGTGCTCGTGAAGTCGGGACCAATTTGTCCAGAAAATCCAAGGCTAACACCCCCCTCCAAAAAACCAAGTTCTATCATTTTGGGGGGGAAAAAGTCTATTACCCATAAATTTGAAGTCTAATACCAACAAAAAGGGATTGGATATGAACAAGGTTAGAAATCTAAGGCTAATACTCATTTAAAATGGGGCTCGTGAAGTCAGGACCAATTTGTCCGAAAATCCAAGGCTAACACCCCCTCCAAAAACCAAGTTCAATCATGTTTGGGGGAAAAGTCTATTACCCATAAATTTGAAGTCTAATACCAACTAAAAGGGATTGGATATGAACAAGGTTAGAAATCTAAGGTTAATACTTATTTAAATGGGGCTCGTCGAATAAGGATCAATTTGTCCGAAAGTCCAAGGCTAACACCCCCTCCAAAAACCAAGTTCTATCATTTTTGGGGGATAGGTCTATTACCCATAAATTTGAAGTCTAATACCAACTAAAAGGGCTTGGATATGAACAAGGTTATAAATCTAAGGCTAATACTCATTTAAAATGGGGCTCGTCAAGTCAGGACCAATTTGTCCGAAAATCCAAGACTAACACCCCCTCCAAAAACCAAGTTCTATCATTTTGGGGGGAAAAGTCTATTACCCATAAATTTGAAGTCTAATACCAACTAAAAGGGCTTGTATATGAACAAGGTTAGAAATATAAGGCTAATACTCATTTAAAATGGGGCTCCTGAAGTCAGGAACAATTTGTCCGAAAAAATCCAAGGCTAACACCCCCTCCAAAAACCAAGTTCTATCATTTTGGGGGAAAAACTCTTTTACCCATTAATTTGAAGTCTAATACCAACTAAAAGGTATTGGATAAGAACAAGGTTAGAAATATAAGACTAATAATCATTTAAAATGGTGCTCGTGAAGTCAGGACCAATTTGTCCGAAAATCCAAGGCTAACACCCCCTCCAAAAACCAAGTTCTATCATTTTGGGAGGAAACGTCTATTACCCATAAATTTGAAGTCTAATAGCAACAAAAAGGGATTGGATATGAACAAGGTTAGAAATCTAAGGCTAATACTCATTTAAAAAGGGGGCTCGTGAAGTCGGGACCAATTTGTCCAGAAAATCCAAGGCTAACACCCCCTCCAAAAAACCAAGTTCAATCATGTTTGGGGGAAAAGTCTATTACCCATAAATTTGAAGTCTAATACCAACTAAAAGGGATTGGATATGAACAAGGTTAGAAATCTAAGGCTAATACTCATTTAAATGGGGCTCGTCGAATAAGGATCAATTTGTCCGAAAGTCCAAGGCTAACACCCCCTCCAAAAACCAAGTTCTATCATTTTTGGGGGAAAAGTCTATTACCCATAAATTTGAAGTCTAATACCAACTAAAAGGGCTTGGATATGAACAAGGTTATAAATCTAAGGCTAATACTCATTTAAAATGGGGCTAGTCAAGTCAGGACCAATTTGTCCGAAAATCCAAGGCTAACACCCCCTCCAAAAACCAAGTTCTATCATTTTGGGGGGAATAGTCTATTACCCATAAATTTGAAGTCTAATACCAACTAAAAGGGCTTGGATATGAACAAGGTTAGAAATCTAAGGCTAATACTCATTTAAAATGGGGCTCGTGAAGTCAGGACCAATTTGTCCGAAAATCCAAGACTAACACCCCCTCCAAAAACCAAGTTCTATCATTTTGGGGGGAAAAGTCTATTACCCATAAATTTGAAGTCTAATACCAACAAAAAGGGATTGGATATGAACAAGGTTAGAAATATAAGACTAATACTGATTTAAAATGGTGCTCGTGAAGTCAGGACCAATTTGTCCGAAAATCCAAGGCTAACACCCCCTCCAAAAACCAAGTTCTATCATTTTGGGGGGAAAAGTCTATTACCCATAAATTTGAAGTCTAATACCAACAAAAAGGGATTGGATATGAACAAGGTTAGAAATCTAATGCTAATACTCATTTAAAATGGGGCTCGTGAAGTCAGGACCAATTTGTCCGAAAATCCAAGGCAAACACCCCCTCCAAAAACCAAGTTCAATCATGTTTGGGGGAAAAGTATATTACCCATAAATTTGAAGTCTAATACCAACTAAAAGGGATTGGATATGAACAAGGTTAGAAATCTAAGGTTAATACTCATTTAAATGGGGCTCGTCGAATAAGGATCAATTTGTCCGAAAGTCCAAGGCTAACACCCCCTCCAAAAACCAAGTTCTATCATTTTTGGGGGATAGGTCTATTACCCATAAATTTGAAGTCTAATACCAACTAAAAGGGCTTGGATATGAACAAGGTTATAAATCTAAGGCTAATACTCATTTAAAATGGGGCTAGTCAAGTCAGGACCAATTTGTCCGAAAATCCAAGGCTAACACCCCCTCCAAAAACCAAGTTCTATCATTTTGGGGGGAAAAGTCTATTACCCATAAATTTGAAGTCTAATACCAACTAAAAGGGCTTGTATATGAACAAGGTTAGAAATCTAAGGCTAA
Source organism: Salix suchowensis (assembly GCA_029030765.1). Taxonomy (NCBI): domain Eukaryota; kingdom Viridiplantae; phylum Streptophyta; class Magnoliopsida; order Malpighiales; family Salicaceae; genus Salix; species Salix suchowensis. The sequence goes on from CM054991.1 coordinate 82,657, forward strand.
TACTCATTTAAAATGGGGCTCGTGAAGTCAGGACCAATTTGTCCGAAAATCCAAGGCTAACACCCCCTCCAAAAACCAAGTTCTATCATTTTGGGAGGAAAAGTCTATTACCCATAAATTTGAAGTCTAATACCAACTAAAAGGGATTGGATATGAACAAGGTTAGAAATATAAGGCTAATACTCATTTATAATGGGGCTCGTCGAGTCGGGGACCAATTTGTCAGAAAAATCCAAGGCTAACCCCCCCTCGAAAAATCAAGTTCAATCATTTTTGGGGGAAAAGTCTATTACCCATAAATTTGAAGTCTAATACAAACTAAAAGGTATTGAATATGAACAAGGTTAGAAATCTAAGGCTAATACTCATTTAAATGGGGCTCGTCGAATAAGGATCAATTTGTCCGAAAGTCCAAGGCTAACACCCCCTCCAAAAACCAAGTTCTATCATTTTGAGGGGAAAAGTCTATTACCCATAAATTTGAAGTCTAATACCAACAAAAAGGGATTGGATATGAACAAGGTTAGAAATGTAAGGCTAATACTCATTTAAAAAGGGGCTCGTCGAGTCAGGACCAATTTGTCCGAAAATCCAAGGCAAACACCCCCTCCAAAAACCAAGTTCAATCATTTTTGGGGGAAAAGTCTATTACCCATAAATTTGAGGTCTAATACCAACTAAAAGGGATTGGATATGAACAAGGTTAGAAATATAAGGCTAATACTCATTTATAATGGGGCTCGTCGAGTCAGGACCAATTTGTCCGAAAATCCAAGGCTAACCCCCCTCGAAAAAATCAAGTTCTATCATTTTGGGGGGGAAAAAGTCTATTACCCATAAATTTGAAGTCTAATACCAACAAAAAGGGATTGGATATGAACAAGGTTAGAAATATAAGGCTAATACTCATTTAAAATGGGGCTCGTGAAGTCAGGACCAATTTGTCCGAAAATCCAAGGCTAACACCCCCTCCAAAAACCAAGTTCTATCATTTTGGGGGGAATAGTCTATTACCCATAAATTTGAAGTCTAATACCAACTAAAAGGGATTGGATATGAACAAGGTTAGAAAGCTAAGTCTAATACTCATTTAAAATGGGGCTCGTGAAGTCAGGACCAATTTGTCCGAAAATCCAAGACTAACACCCCCTCCAAAAACCAAGTTCTATCATTTTGGGGGGAAAAGTCTATTACCCATAAATTTGAAGTCTAATACCAACAAAAAGGGATTGGATATGAACAAGGTTAGAAATATAAGACTAATACTGATTTAAAATGGTGCTCGTGAAGTCAGGACCAATTTGTCCGAAAATCCAAGGCTAACACCCCCCTCCAAAAACCAAGTTCTATCATTTTGGGGGGAAAAGTCTATTACCCATAAATTTGAAGTCTAATACCAACAAAAAGGGATTGGATATGAACAAGGTTAGAAATCTAATGCTAATACTCATTTAAAATGGGGCTCGTGAAGTCAGGACCAATTTGTCCGAAAATCCAAGGCTAACACCCCCTCCAAAAACCAAGTTCAATCATGTTTGGGGGAAAAGTATATTACCCATAAATTTGAAGTCTAATACCAACTAAAAGGGATTGGATATGAACAAGGTTAGAAATCTAAGGTTAATACTCATTTAAATGGGGCTCGTCGAATAAGGATCAATTTGTCCGAAAGTCCAAGGCTAACACCCCCTCCAAAAACCAAGTTCTATCATTTTTGGGGGATAGGTCTATTACCCATAAATTTGAAGTCTAATACCAACTAAAAGGGCTTGGATATGAACAAGGTTATAAATCTAAGGCTAATACTCATTTAAAATGGGGCTAGTCAAGTCAGGACCAATTTGTCCGAAAATCCAAGGCTAACACCCCCTCCAAAAACCAAGTTCTATCATTTTGGGGGGAAAAGTCTATTACCCATAAATTTGAAGTCTAATACCAACTAAAAGGGCTTGTATATGAACAAGGTTAGAAATCTAAGGCTAATACTCATTTAAAATGGGGCTCGTGAAGTCAGGACCAATTTGTCAGAAAATCCAAGGCTAACACCCCCTCCAAAAAACCAAGTTCTATCATTTTGGGAGGAAAAGTCTATTACCCATAAATTTGAAGTCTAATACCAACTAAAAGGGATTGGATATGAACAAGGTTAGAAATATAAGGCTAATACTCATTTATAATGGGGCTCGTCGAGTCGGGACCAATTTGTCAGAAAAACCAAGGCTAACCCCCCTCGAAAAATCAAGTTCAATCATTTTTGGGGGGAAAAAGTCTATTACCCATAAATTTGAAGTCTAATACAAACTAAAAGGGTATTGAATATGAACAAGGTTAGAAATCTAAGGCTAATACTCATTTAAATGGGGCTCGTCGAATAAGGATCAATTTGTCAGAAAAGTCCAAGGCTAACACCCCCTCCAAAAACCAAGTTCTATCATTTTTGAGGGGAAAAGTCTATTACCCATAAATTTGAAGTCTAATACCAACAAAAAGGGATTGGATATGAACAAGGTTAGAAATGTAAGGCTAATACTCATTTAAAATGTGGGCTCGTCGAGTCAGGGACCAATTTGTCCGAAAATCCAAGGCAAACACCCCCTCCAAAAACCAAGTTCAATCATTTTTGGGGGGAAAAAGTCTATTACCCATAAATTTGAGGTCTAATACCAACTAAAAGGGATTGGATATGAACAAGGTTAGAAATATAAGGCTAATACTCATTTATAATGGGGCTCGTCGAGTCGGGGACCAATTTGTCCAGAAAATCCAAGGCTAACCCCCCTCGAAAAAATCAAGTTCTATCATTTTGGGGGGGAAAAAGTCTATTACCCATAAATTTGAAGTCTAATACCAACAAAAAGGGATTGGATATGAACAAGGTTAGAAATATAAGGCTAATACTCATTTAAAATGGGGCTCGTGAAGTCGGGACCAATTTGTCAGAAAATCCAAGGCTAACACCCCCTCCAAAAACCAAGTTCTATCATTTTGGGGGGAAATAGTCTATTACCCATAAATTTGAAGTCTAATACCAACTAAAAGGGATTGGATATGAACAAGGTTAGAAAGCTAAGTCTAATACTCATTTAAAATGGGGCTCGTGAAGTCGGGGACCAATTTGTCCAGAAAATCCAAGACTAACACCCCCTCCAAAAAACCAAGTTCTATCATTTTGGGGGGGAAAAGTCTATTACCCATAAATTTGAAGTCTAATACCAACAAAAAGGGATTGGATATGAACAAGGTTAGAAATATAAGACTAATACTGATTTAAAATGGTGCTCGTGAAGTCAGGACCAATTTGTCCGAAAATCCAAGGCTAACACCCCCTCCAAAAAACCAAGTTCTATCATTTCTGGGGGGGAAAAAGTCTATTACCCATAAATTTGAAGTCTAATACCAACAAAAAGGGATTGGATATGAACAAGGTTAGAAATCTAATGCTAATACTCATTTAAAATGGGGCTCGTGAAGTCAGGACCAATTTGTCCGAAAATCCAAGGCTAACACCCCCTCCAAAAACCAAGTTCAATCATGTTTGGGGGAAAAGTATATTACCCATAAATTTGAAGTCTAATACCAACTAAAAGGGATTGGATATGAACAAGGTTAGAAATCTAAGGTTAATACTCATTTAAATGGGGCTCGTCGAATAAGGATCAATTTGTCCGAAAGTCCAAGGCTAACACCCCCTCCAAAAACCAAGTTCTATCATTTTTGGAGGATAGGTCTATTACCCATAAATTTGAAGTCTAATACCAACTAAAAGGGCTTGGATATGAACAAGGTTATAAATCTAAGGCTAATACTCATTTAAAATGGGGCTAGTCAAGTCAGGACCAATTTGTCCGAAAATCCAAGGCTAACACCCCCTCCAAAAACCAAGTTCTATCATTTTGGGGGGAAAAGTCTATTACCCATAAATTTGAAGTCTAATACCAACTAAAAGGGCTTGTATATGAACAAGGTTAGAAATATAAGGCTAATACTCATTTAAAATGGGGCTCCTGAAGTCAGGAACAATTTGTCCGAAAATCCAAGGCTAACATCCCCTCCAAAAACCAAGTTCTATCATTTTGGGGGAAAAACTCTTTTACCCATTAATTTGAAGTCTAATACCAACTAAAAGGTATTGGATAAGAACAAGGTTAGAAATATAAGACTAATAATCATTTAAAATGGGTGCTCGTGAAGTCGGGACCAATTTGTCCCAGAAAATCCAAGGCTAACACCCCCTCCAAAAACCAAGTTCTATCATTTTGGGAGGAAACGTCTATTACCCATAAATTTGAAGTCTAATAGCAACAAAAAGGGATTGGATATGAACAAGGTTAGAAATCTAAGGCTAATATTTATTTAAAAAGGGGCTCGTGAAGTCAGGACCAATTTGTCCGAAAATCCAAGGCTAACACCCCCTCCAAAAACCAAGTTCAATCATGTTTGGGGGAAAAGTCTATTACCCATAAATTTGAAGTCTAATACCAACTAAAAGGGATTGGATATGAACAAGGTTAGAAATCTAAGGCTAATACTCATTTAAATGGGGCTCGTCGAATAAGGATCAATTTGTCTGAAAGTCCAAGGCTAACACCCCCTCCAAAAACCAAGTTCTATCATTTTTGGGGGAAAAGTCTATTACCCATAAATTTGAAGTCTAATACCAACTAAAAGGGCTTGGATATGAACAAGGTTATAAATCTAAGGCTAATACTCATTTAAAATGGGGCTCTTGAAGTCAGGACCAATTTGTCCGAAAATCCAAGGCTAACACCCCCTCCAAAAACCAAGTTCTATCATTTTGGGGGGAAAAGTCTATTACCCATAAATTTGAAGTCTAATACCAACAAAAAGGGATTGGATATGAACAAGGTTAGAAATCTAAGGCTAATACTCATTTAAAAATGGGGCTCGTGAAGTCGGGACCAATTTGTCCAGAAAATCCAAGGCTAACACCCCCCTCCAAAAACCAAGTTCTATCATTTTGGGAGGAAAAGTCTATTACCCATAAATTTGAAGTCTAATACCAACTAAAAGGGATTGGATATGAACAAGGTTAGAAATATAAGGCTAATACTCATTTATAATGGGGCTCGTCGAGTCGGGACCAATTTGTCACGAAAATCCAAGGCTAACCCCCCTCGAAAAAATCAAGTTCAATCATTTTTGGGGGGAAAAAGTCTATTACCCATAAATTTGAAGTCTAATACCAACTAAAAGGGTATTGAATATGAACAAGGTTAGAAATCTAAGGCTAATACTCATTTAAAATGGGGCTCGTCGAATAAGGATCAATTTGTCCAGAAAAGTCCAAGGCTAACACCCCCTCCAAAAACCAAGTTCTATCATTTTTGAGGGGAAAAGTCTATTACCCATAAATTTGAAGTCTAATACCAACAAAAAGGGATTGGATATGAACAAGGTTAGAAATGTAAGGCTAATACTCATTTAAAATGGGGCTCGTCGAGTCGGGACCAATTTGTCCCAGAAAATCCAAGGCAAACACCCCCTCCAAAAACCAAGTTCAATCATTTTCTGGGGGGAAAAGTCTATTACCCATAAATTTGAGGTCTAATACCAACTAAAAGGGATTGGATATGAACAAGGTTAGAAATATAAGGCTAATACTCATTTATAATGGGGCTCGTCGAGTCGGGACCAATTTGTCAGAAAATCCAAGGCTAACCCCCCCTCGAAAAAATCAAGTTCTATCATTTTTGGGGGGAAAAGTCTATTACCCATAAATTTGAAGTCTAATACCAACAAAAAGGGATTGGATATGAACAAGGTTAGAAATCTAAGGTTAATACTTATTTAAATGGGGCTCGTCGAATAAGGATCAATTTGTCCGAAAAGTCCAAGGCTAACACCCCCTCCAAAAACCAAGTTCTATCATTTTTGGGGGGATAGGTCTATTACCCATAAATTTGAAGTCTAATACCAACTAAAAGGGCTTGGATATGAACAAGGTTATAAATCTAAGGCTAATACTCATTTAAAATGGGGCTCGTCAAGTCGGGACCAATTTGTCCCAGAAAATCCAAGGCTAACACCCCCTCCAAAAACCAAGTTCTATCATTTTTGGGGGGGAAAAGTCTATTACCCATAAATTTGAAGTCTAATACCAACTAAAAGGGCTTGTATATGAACAAGGTTATAAATCTAAGGCTAATACTCATTTAAAATGGGGCTCGTGAAGTCGGGACCAATTTGTCCAGAAAATCCAAGGCTAACACCCCCTCCAAAAACCAAGTTCTATCATTTTGGGGGGGAAATAGTCTATTACCCATAAATTTGAAGTCTAATACCAACTAAAAGGGATTGGATATGAACAAGGTTAGAAAGCTAAGTCTAATACTCATTTAAAATGGGGCTCGTGAAGTCGGGACCAATTTGTCCCAGAAAATCCAAGACTAACACCCCCTCCAAAAAACCAAGTTCTATCATTTTGGGGGGAAAAGTCTATTACCCATAAATTTGAAGTCTAATACCAACAAAAAGGGATTGGATATGAACAAGGTTAGAAATATAAGACTAATACTGATTTAAAATGGGTGCTCGTGAAGTCGGGACCAATTTGTCAGAAAATCCAAGGCTAACACCCCCTCCAAAAACCAAGTTCTATCATTTCTGGGGGGAAAAAGTCTATTACCCATAAATTTGAAGTCTAATACCAACAAAAAGGGATTGGATATGAACAAGGTTAGAAATCTAATGCTAATACTCATTTAAAATGGGGCTCGTGAAGTCGGGACCAATTTGTCCAGAAAATCCAAGGCTAACACCCCCTCCAAAAACCAAGTTCAATCATGTTTGGGGGGAAAAGTATATTACCCATAAATTTGAAGTCTAATACCAACTAAAAGGGATTGGATATGAACAAGGTTAGAAATCTAAGGTTAATACTCATTTAAATGGGGCTCGTCGAATAAGGATCAATTTGTCCGAAAGTCCAAGGCTAACACCCCCCTCCAAAAACCAAGTTCTATCATTTTTTGGAGGATAGGTCTATTACCCATAAATTTGAAGTCTAATACCAACTAAAAGGGCTTGGATATGAACAAGGTTATAAATCTAAGGCTAATACTCATTTAAAATGGGGCTAGTCAAGTCGGGACCAATTTGTCCAGAAAATCCAAGGCTAACACCCCCTCCAAAAACCAAGTTCTATCATTTTGGGGGGAAAAGTCTATTACCCATAAATTTGAAGTCTAATACCAACTAAAAGGGCTTGTATATGAACAAGGTTAGAAATATAAGGCTAATACTCATTTAAAATGGGGCTCCCTGAAGTCGGGAACAATTTGTCCAGAAAATCCAAGGCTAACATCCCCCTCCAAAAAACCAAGTTCTATCATTTTGGGGGAAAAACTCTTTTACCCATTAATTTGAAGTCTAATACCAACTAAAAGGTATTGGATAAGAACAAGGTTAGAAATATAAGACTAATAATCATTTAAAATGGTGCTCGTGAAGTCAGGACCAATTTGTCCGAAAATCCAAGGCTAACACCCCCTCCAAAAACCAAGTTCTATCATTTTGGGAGGAAACGTCTATTACCCATAAATTTGAAGTCTAATAGCAACAAAAAGGGATTGGATATGAACAAGGTTAGAAATCTAAGGCTAATATTTATTTAAAAAGGGGCTCGTGAAGTCAGGACCAATTTGTCCGAAAATCCAAGGCTAACACCCCCTCCAAAAACCAAGTTCAATCATGTTTGGGGGAAAAGTCTATTACCCATAAATTTGAAGTCTAATACCAACTAAAAGGGATTGGATATGAACAAGGTTAGAAATCTAAGGCTAATACTCATTTAAATGGGGCTCGTCGAATAAGGATCAATTTGTCCGAAAGTCCAAGGCTAACACCCCCTCCAAAAACCAAGTTCTATCATTTTTGGGGGAAAAGTCTATTACCCATAAATTTGAAGTCTAATACCAACTAAAAGGGCTTGGATATGAACAAGGTTATAAATCTAAGGCTAATACTCATTTAAAATGGGGCTCTTGAAGTCAGGACCAATTTGTCCGAAAATCCAAGGCTAACACCCCCTCCAAAAACCAAGTTCTATCATTTTGGGGGGAAAAGTCTATTACCCATAAATTTGAAGTCTAATACCAACAAAAAGGGATTGGATATGAACAAGGTTAGAAATCTAAGGCTAATACTCATTTAAAATGGGGCTCGTGAAGTCAGGACCAATTTGTCCGAAAATCCAAGGCTAACACCCCCTCCAAAAACCAAGTTCTATCATTTTGGGAGGAAAAGTCTATTACCCATAAATTTGAAGTCTAATACCAACTAAAAGGGATTGGATATGAACAAGGTTAGAAATATAAGGCTAATACTCATTTATAATGGGGCTCGTCGAGTCAGGACCAATTTGTACGAAAATCCAAGGCTAACCCCCCCTCGAAAAATCAAGTTCAATCATTTTTGGGGGAAAAGTCTATTACCCATAAATTTGAAGTCTAATACCAACTAAAAGGTATTGAATATGAACAAGGTTAGAAATCTAAGGCTAATACTCATTTAAATGGGGCTCGTCGAATAAGGATCAATTTGTCCGAAAGTCCAAGGCTAACACCCCCTCCAAAAACCAAGTTCTATCATTTTGAGGGGAAAAGTCTATTACCCATAAATTTGAAGTCTAATACCAACAAAAAGGGATTGGATATGAACAAGGTTAGAAATGTAAGGCTAATACTCATTTAAAATGGGGCTCGTCGAGTCAGGACCAATTTGTCCGAAAATCCAAGGCAAACACCCCTCCAAAAACCAAGTTCAATCATTTTCGGGGAAAAGTCTATTACCCATAAATTTGAGGTCTAATACCAACTAAAAGGGATTGGATATGAACAAGGTTAGAAATATAAGGCTAATACTCATTTATAATGGGGCTCGTCGAGTCAGGACCAATTTGTCCGAAAATCCAAGGCTACCCCCCCCCTCGAAAAATCAAGTTCTATCATTTTGGGGGGAAAAGTCTATTACCCATAAATTTGAAGTCTAATACCAACAAAAAGGGATTGGATATGAACAAGGTTAGAAATCTAAGGTTAATACTTATTTAAATGGGGCTCGTCGAATAAGGATCAATTTGTCCGAAAGTCCAAGGCTAACACCCCCTCCAAAAACCAAGTTCTATCATTTTTGGGGGATAGGTCTATTACCCATAAATTTGAAGTCTAATACCAACTAAAAGGGCTTGGATATGAACAAGGTTATAAATCTAAGGCTAATACTCATTTAAAATGGGGCTCGTCAAGTCAGGACCAATTTGCCCGAAAATCCAAGGCTAACACCCCCTCCAAAAACCAAGTTCTATCATTTTGGGGGGAAAAGTCTATTACCCATAAATTTGAAGTCTAATACCAACTAAAAGGGCTTGTATATGAACAAGGTTATAAATCTAAGGCTAATACTCATTTAAAATGGGGCTCACGAAGTCGGGACCAATTTGTCAGAAAATCCAAGACTAACACCCCCCTCCAAAAACCAAGTTCTATCATTTTGGGGGGAAAAGTCTAATACCCATAAATTTGAAGTCTAATACCAACAAAAAGGGATTGGATATGAACAAGGTTAGAAATGTAAGGCTAATACTCATTTAAAATGGGGCTCGTCCAGTCGGGACCAATTTGTCCCAGAAAATCCAAGGCAAACACCCCCTCCAAAAACCAAGTTCAATCATTTTTGGGGGGAAAAGTCTATTACCCATAAATTTGAGGTCTAATACCAACTAAAAGGGATTGGATATGAACAAGGTTAGAAATATAAGGCTAATACTCATTTATAATGGGGCTCGTCGAGTCGGGACCAATTTGTCCAGAAAATCCAAGGCTAACCCCCCTCGAAAAATCAAGTTCTATCATTTTGGGGGGGAAAAAGTCTATTACCCATAAATTTGAAGTCTAATACCAACAAAAAGGGATTGGATATGAACAAGGTTAGAAATCTAAGGTTAATACTTATTTAAATGGGGCTCGTCGAATAAGGATCAATTTGTCCAGAAAGTCCAAGGCTAACACCCCCTCCAAAAACCAAGTTCTATCATTTTTTGGGGGGATAGGTCTATTACCCATAAATTTGAAGTCTAATACCAACTAAAAGGGCTTGGATATGAACAAGGTTATAAATCTAAGGCTAATACTCATTTAAAATGGGGCTCGTCAAGTCGGGACCAATTTGCTAGAAAATCCAAGGCTAACACCCCTCCAAAAACCAAGTTCTATCTTTTTGGGGGGAAAAAGTCTATTACCCATAAATTTGAAGTCTACTACCAACTAAAAGGGCTTGTATATGAACAAGGTTATAAATCTAAGGCTAATACTCATTTAAAATGGGGCTCCCGAAGTCGGGGACCAATTTGTCCGAAAATCCAAGACTAACACCCCCTCCAAAAACCAAGTTCTATCATTTTGGGGGGAAAAGTCTATTACCCATAAATTTGAAGTCTAATACCAACAAAAAGGGTTGGATATGAACAAGGTTAGAAATATAAGACTAATACTGATTTAAAATGGTGCTCGTGAAGTCAGGACCAATTTGTCCGAAAATCCAAGGCTAACACCCCCTCTAAAAACCAAGTTCAATCATGTTTGGGGGAAAAGTCTATTACCCATAAATTTGAAGTCTAATACCAACAAAAAGGGATTGGATATGAACAAGGTTAGAAATCTAAGGCTAATACTCATTTAAAATGGGGCTCGTGAAGTCAGGACCAATTTGTCCGAAAATCCAAGGCTAACACCCCCTCCAAAAACCAAGTTCAATCATGTTTGGGGGAAAAGTCTATTACCCATAAATTTGAAGTCTAATACCAACTAAAAGGGATTGGATATGAACAAGGTTAGAAATCTAAGGTTAATACTTATTTAAATGGGGCTCGTCGAATAAGGATCAATTTGTCCGAAAGTCCAAGGCTAACACCCCCTCCAAAAACCAAGTTCTATCATTTTTGGGGGATAGGTCTATTACCCATAAATTTGAAGTCTAATACCAACTAAAAGGGCTTGGATATGAACAAGGTTATAAATCTAAGGCTAATACTCATTTAAAAATGGGGCTCGTCAAGTCGGGACCAATTTGTCAGAAAATCCAAGGCTAACACCCCCTCCAAAAACCAAGTTCTATCATTTTGGGGGGGAAAAGTCTATTACCCATAAATTTGAAGTCTAATACCAACTAAAAGGGCTTGTATATGAACAAGGTTAGAAATATAAGGCTAATACTCATTTAAAATGGTGCTCGTGAAGTCAGGACCAATTTGTCCGAAAATCCAAGGCTAACACCCCCTCCAAAAACCAAGTTCTATCATTTTGGGGGGAAAAGTCTATTACCCATAAATTTGAAGTCTAATACCAACTAAAAGGGATTGGATATGAACAAGGTTAGAAATCTAAGGCTAATACTCATTTAAAATGGGGCTCGTCGAGTGAGGACCAATTTGTCCGAAAATCCAAGGCTAACACCCCCTCCAAAAACCAAGTTGAATCATTTTTGGGGGAAAAGTCTTTTACCCATAAATTTGAAGTCTAATACCAACTAAAAGGTATTGAATATGAACAAGGTTAGAAATATAAGGCTAGTACTCATTTAAAATGGGGCTCGTCGAGTCAGGAACAATTTGTCCGAAAATCAAAGGCTAACACCCCCTCCAAAAACCAAGTTCTATAATTTTGAGGGGAAAAGTCTATTACCCATAAATTTGAAGTCTAATACCAACAAAAAGGGATTGGATATGAACAAGGTTAGAAATATAAGGCTAATACTCATTTAAAATGGGGCTCGTCGAGTCAGGACCAATTTGTCCGAAAATCCAAGGCAAGCACCCCCTCCAAAAACCAAGTTCAATCATTTTTGGGGGAAAAGTCTATTACCCATAAATTTGAGGTCTAATACCAACTAAAAGGGATTGGATATGAACAAGGTTAGAAATATAAGTCTAATACTCATTTATAATGGGGCTCGTCGAGTCAGGACCAATTTGTCCGAAAATCCAAGGCTAACCCCCCCTCGAAAAATCAAGTTCTATCATTTTGGGGGGTAAAGTCTATTACCCATAAATTTGAAGTCTAATACCAACAAAAAGGGATTGGATATGAACAAGGTTAGAAATATAAGGCTAATACTCATTTAAATGGGGCTCGTCGAATAAGGATCAATTTGTCCGAAAATCCAAGGCTAACACCCCCTCCAAAAAACCAAGTTCAGTCATTTTTGGGGGAAAAGTCTATTACCCATAAATTTGAAGTCTAATACCAACTAAAAGGTATTGAATATGAACAAGGTTAGAAATCTAAGGCTAATACTCATTTAAATGGGGCTCGTTGAATAAGGATCAATTTGTCCGAAAGTCCAAGGCTAACACCCCCTCCAAAAACCAAGTTCTATCATTTTTGGGGGAAAAGTTTATTACCCATAAATTTAAAGTCTAATACCAACTAAAAGGTATTGAATATGAACAAGGTTAGAAATCTAAGGCTAATACTCATTTAAATGGGGCTCGTTGAATAAGGATCAATTTGTCCGAAAGTCCAAGGCTAACACCCCCTCCAAAAACCAAGTTCAATCATGTTTGGGGGAAAAGTATATTACCCATAAATTTGAAGTCTAATACCAACTAAAAGGGATTGGATATGAACAAGGTTAGAAATCTAAGGCTAATAATCATTTAAAATGGGGCTCGTCGAGTGAGGACCAATTTGTCCGAAAATCCAAGGCTAACACCCCCTCCAAAAACCAAGTTGAATCATTTTTGGGGGAAAAGTCTATTACCCATAAATTTGAAGTCTAATACCAACTAAAAGGTATTGGATATGAACAAGGTTAGAAATCTAAGGCAAATACTCATTTGAAATGGGGCTCGTCCAGTCAGGACCAATTTGTCTGAAAATCCTAGGCTAACACCCCCTCCAAAAACCAAGTTTTATCATTTTAGGGGAAAAAGTCTTTTACCCATTAATATGAAGTCTAATACCAACTAAAAGGTATTGGATAAGAACAAGGTTAGAAATATAAGGCTAATACTCATTTAAAATGGGGCTCGTGAAGTCAGGACCAATTTGTCCGAAAATGCAACGCTAACACCCCCTCTAAAAACCAAGTTCAATCATTTTAGGGGGAAAAGTCTATTACCCATAAATTTGAAGTCTAATACCAACTAAAAGGTATTGAATATGAACAAGGTTAGAAATCTAAGGCTAATACTCATTTAAATGGGGCTCGTTGAATAAGGATCAATTTGTCCGAAAGTCCAAGGCTAACACCCCCTCCAAAAACCAAGTTCTATCATTTTTGGGGGAAAAGTTTATTACCCATAAATTTGAAGTCTAATACCAACTAAAAGGTATTGAATATGAACAAGGTTAGAAATCTAATGCTAATACTCATTTAAAATGGGGCTCGTGAAGTCGGGACCAATTTGTCAGAAAATCCAAGGCTAACACCCCCTCCAAAAACCAAGTTCTATCATTTTGGGGGGAAAAAGTGTATTACCCATAAATTTGAATTCTAATACCAACTAAAAGGGATTGCATATGAACAAGATTAGAAATCTAAGGCTGATACTCATTTAAAATGGGGCTCGTCGAGTCGGGACCAATTTGTCCCAGAAAATCCAAGGCTAACACCCCCTCCAAAAACCAAGTTCTATCATTTTGGGGGGGAAAAGTCTAATACCCATAAATTTGAATTCTAATACCAACAAAAAGGGATTCGATATGAACAAGGTGTGAAATTTAAGGCTAATACTCATTTAAAATGGGGCTAGTCGAGTCGGGACCAATTTGTCCAGAAAATCCAAGGCTAACACCCCCTCCAATAACCAAGTTCTATCATTTTGGGGGGAAAAGTCTATTACCCAAAAATTTGAAGTCTAATCCCAACAAAAAGGGATTGGATATGAACAAGGTTAGAAATCTAAGGCTAATACTCATTTAAAATGGGGCTCGTGAAGTCAGGACCAATTTGTCAGAAAATCCAAGGCTAACAACCCCTCCAAAAACCAAGTTCAATCATGTTTGGGGGAAAAGTCTATTACCCATAAATTTGAAGTCTAGTACCAACTAAAAGGGATTGGATATGAACAAGGTTAGAAAACTAAGGCTAATACTCATTTAAAATGGGGCTCGTCGAGTGAGGACCAATTTGTCCGAAAATCCAAGGCTAACACCCCCTCCAAAAACCAAGTTGAATCATTTTTGGGGGAAAAGTCTATTACCCATAAATTTGAAGTCTAATACCAACTAAAAGGTATTGAATATGAACACGGTTAGAAATCTAAGGCTAATACTCATTTAAAATGGTGCTCGTGAAGTCAGGACCAATTTGTCCGAAAATCCAAGGCTAACACCACCTCCAAAAACCAAGTTCTATCATTTTTGGGGGAAAAGTTTATTACCCATAAATTTGAAGTCTAATACCAACTAAAAGGTATTGAATATGAACAAGGTTAGAAATCTAAGGCTAATACTCATTTAAAATGGGGCTCGTGAAGTCAGGACCAATTTGTCCGAAAATCCAAGGCTAACACCCCCTCCAAAAACCAAGTTCTATCATTTTGGGGGAAAAAGTCTATTACCCATAAATTTGAATTCTAATACCAACAAAAAGGGATTGGATATGAACAAGGTTAGAAATCTAAGGCTAATACTCATTTAAAATGGGGCTAGTCGAGTCAGGACCAATTTGTCCGAAAATCCAAGGCTAACACCCCCTCCAATAACCAAGTTCTATCATTTTGGGGGGAATAGTCTATTACCCATAAATTTGAAGGCTAATACCAAATAAAAGGGCTTGCATATGAACAAGGTTAGAAATCTAAGGCTAATACTCATTTAAAATGGGGCTCGTGAAGTCAGGACCAATTTGTCCGAAAATCCAAGGCTAACACCCCCTCCAAAAACCAAGTTCTATCATTTTGGGGGAAAAAGTCTATTACCCATAAATTTGAATTCTAATACCAACAAAAAGGGATTGGATATGAACAAGGTTAGAAATCTAAGGCTAATACTCATTTAAAATGGGGCTAGTCGAGTCAGGACCAATTTGTCCGAAAATCCAAGGCTAACACCCCCTCCAATAACCAAGTTCTATCATTTTGGGGGGAATAGTCTATTACCCATAAATTTGAAGGCTAATACCAAATAAAAGGGCTTGCATATGAACAAGGTTAGAAATATAAGGCTAATACTCATTTAATATAGGGCTCGTGAAGTTAGGACCAATTTGTCCGAAAATCCAAGCCTAACACCCCCCCTCAAAAACCAAGTTCTATCATTTTGGGGGGAAAAGTCTATTACCCTTAAATTTGAAGTCTAATACCAACAAAAAGGGATTGGATATGAACAAGGTTAGAAATCTAAGGCTAATACTCATTTAAAATGGGGCTCGTGAAGTCAGGACCAATTTGTCCGAAAATCCAAGGCTAACACCCCCCCTCAAAAACCAAGTGCTATCATTTTAGGGGGAAAAGTCTATTACCCATAAATTTGAAGTCTAATACCAACAAAAAGGAATTGGATATGAACAAGGTTAGAAATCTAAGGCTAATACACATTTAAAATGGGGCTCGTGAAGTCAGGACCAATTTGTCCAAAAATCCAAGGCTAACACCCCCTCCAAAAACCAAGTTCTATCATTTTGAGGGGAAAAGTCTATTACCCATAAATTTGAAGTCTAATACCAACTAAAAGGGCTTGGATATGAACAAGGTTAGAAATCTAAGACTAATACTCATTTAAAATGGGGCTCGTGAAGTCAGGACCAATTTGTCCGAAAATCCAAGGCTAGCACTCCCTCCAAAAACCAAGTTCTATCATTTTGGGGGGAAAAGTCTATTACCCATAAATTTGAAGTCTAATACCAACAAAAAGGGATTGGATATGAACAAGGTTAGAAATCTAAGGCTAATACTCACTTAAAATGGGGCTCGTGAAGTCAGGACCAATTTGTCCGAAAATCCAAGGCTAACACCCCCTCCAAAAACCAAGTTCTATCATTTTGGGGGGAAAAGTCTATTACCCATAAATTTGAAGTCTAATACGAACAAAAAGGGATTGGATATGAACAAGTTTAGAAATATAAGGCTAATACTCATTTAAAATGGGGCTCGTGCAGTCAGTACTAATTTGTCTGAAAATCCAAGGCTAACACCCCCTCCAAAAACCAAGTTGAATCATGTGTGGGGGAAAAGTCTATTACCCATAAATTTGAGGTCTAATACCAACTAAAAGGGATTGGATATGAACAAGGTTAGAAATCTAAGGCTAATACTCATTTAAAATGGGGCTCGTCGAGTCAGGACCAATTTGTCCGAAAATCCAAGGCTAACACCCCCTCCAAAAACCAAGTTCTATCATTTTTGGGGGAATAGTCTATTACCCATAAATTTGAATTCTAATACCAACAAAAAGGGATTGTATATGAACAAGGTTAGAAATGTAAGGCTAATACTCATTTAAAATGGGGCTTGTCGAGTGAGGACCAATTTGTCCGAAAATCCAAGGCTAATACCCCCTCCAAAAACCAAGTTCAATCATTTTTGGGGGAAAAGTCTATTACCCATAAATTTGAAGTCTAATACCAACTAAAAGGTATTGAATATGAACAAGGTTAGAAATCTAAGGTTAATACTCATTTAAAATGGGGCTCGTCAAGTGAGGACCAATTTATCTGAAAATCCAAGGCTAACACCCCCTCCAAAACCCAAGTTCTATCATTTTGGGGGAAAAAGTCTTTTACCCATAAATTTGAATTCTAATACCAACTAAAAGGTATTGGATAAGAACAAGGTTAGAAATCTAAGGCTAATACTCATTTGAAATGGGGCTCGTGAAGTCAGGACCAATTCGTCCGGAAATCCAAGGCTAACACCCCCTCCAAAAACCAAGTTCTATCATTTTCGGGTTAAAAGTCTATTACCTATAAATTTAAAGTCTAATACCAAAAAAAAGGGATTGCATATGAAAAAGGTTAGAAATCTAAGGCTAATACTCATTTAAAATGGGGCTCGTGAAGTCAGGACCAATTTATCCGAAAATCCAAGGCTAACACCCCCTCCAAAAACCAAGTTCAATCATGTTTGGGGGAAAAGTCTATTACCCATAAATTTGAAGTCTAATACCAACTAAAAGGGATTGGATATGAACAAGGTTAGAAATCTAAGGCTAATACTCATTTAAATGGGGCTCATCGAATAAGGATCAATTTGTCCGAAAGTCCAAGGCTAACACCCCCTCCAAAAACCAAGTTCTATCATTTTTGGGGGAAAAGTCTATTACCCACAAATTTGAAGTGTAATACCAACAAAAAGGGATTGGATATGAACAAGGTTAGAAATATAAGGCTAATACTCATTTAAAATGGGGCTCGTGAAGTCAGGACCAATTTGTCCGAAAATCCAACGCTAACACCCCCTCTAAAAACCAAGTTCTATCATTTTGGGGGGAAAAGTCTATTACCCATAAATTTGAATTCTAATACCAACTAAAAGGGATTGCATATGAACAAGGTTATAAATCTAAGGCTAATACTCATTTAAAATGGGGCTCGTCGAGTCAGGACCAATTTGTCCGAAAATCCAAGGCTAACACCCCCTCCAAAAACCAAGTTCTATCATTTTGGGGGAAAAAGTCTTTTACCCATAAATTTGAAGTCTAATACCAACTAAAAGGTATTGGATATGAACAAGGTTATAAATCTAAGGCTAATACTCATTTAAAATGGTGCTCGTGGAGTCAGGACTAATTTGTCCGAAAATCCAAGGCTAACACCCCCTCCAAAAACCAAGTTCTATCGATTTGGGGGGAAAAGTCTATTACCTATAAATTTGAAGTCTAATACCAAATAAAAGGGCTTGGATATGAACAAGGTTAGAAATATAAGGCTAACACTCATTTAATATGGGGCTCGTGAAGTCAGGACCAATTTGTCCGAAAATCCAAGGGTAACACCCCCCCTCAAAAACCAAGTTCTATCATTTTGGGGGGAAAAATCTATTACCCATAAATTTGAAGTCCTATACCAACAAAAAGCGATTGGATATGAACAAGGTTAGAAATCTAAGGCTAATACTCATTTAAAATGGGGCTCGTGAAGTCAGGACCAATTTGTCCGAAAATCCAAGGCTAACACCCCCTCCAAAAACCAAGTTCTATCATTTTAGGGGGAAAAGTCTATTACCCATAAATTTGAAG
Source organism: Salix suchowensis (assembly GCA_029030765.1). NCBI lineage: Eukaryota > Viridiplantae > Streptophyta > Magnoliopsida > Malpighiales > Salicaceae > Salix > Salix suchowensis. Next base: position 100,854 of record CM054991.1, read on the forward strand.
TCTAATACCAAGTAAAAGGGATTGGATATGAACAAGTTTAGAAATGTAAGGCTAATACTCATTTAAAATGGGGCTCGTTGAGTCAGGACCAATTTGTCCGAAAATCCAAGGCTAACACCCCCTCCAAAAACCAAGTTCTATCATTTTGGGGGGAAAAGTCTATTACCCAAAAATTTGAAGTCTAATACCAATAAAAAGGGATTGGATATGAACAAGGTGAGAAATCTAAGGCTAATTCTCATTTAAAATGGGGCTCGTGAAGTCAGGACCAATTTGTCCGAAAATCCAAGGCTAACACCCCCCCTCAAAAACCAAGTTCTATCATTTTGGGGGGAAAAGTCTATTACCCATAAATTTGAAGTCCAATACCAACAAAAAGGGATTGTATATGAACAAGGTTAGAAATCTAAGGCTAATACTCATTTTAAATGGGGCTCGTGAAGTGAGGAACAATTTGTCCGAAAATCCAAGGCTAACACCCCCTCCAAAAACCAAGTTCTATCATTTTGGGGGGAAAAGTCTATTACCCATAAATTTGAAGTCCAATACAAACAAAAAGGGATTGGATATGAACAAGGTTAGAAATCTAAGGCTAATATTCATTTAAAATGGGCTCGTGAAGTCAGGACTAATTTGTCCGAAAATCCAAGGCTAACACCCCCTCCAAAAACCAAGTTCTATCAATTTGGGGGGAAAAGTCTATTACCTATAAATTTGAAGTCTAATACCAACTAAAAGGGCTTGGATATGAACAAGGTTAGAAATATAAGGCTAATACTCATTTAATATGGGGCTCGTGAAGTCAGGACCAATTTGTCCGAAAATCCAAGGGTAACACCCCCCCTCAAAAACCAAGTTCTATCATTTTGGGGGGGAAAAATCTATTACCCATAAATTTGAAGTTCAATACCAACAAAAAGCGATTGGATATGAACAAGGTTAGAAATCTAAGGCTAATACTCATTTAAAATGGGGCTCGTGAAGTCAGGACCAATTTGTCCGAAAATCCAAGGCTAACACCCCCTCCAAAAACCAAGTTCTATCATTTTGGGGGGAAAAGTCTATTACCCATAAATTTGAAGTCTAATACCAAGTAAAAGTGATTGGATATGAACAAGGTTAGAAATGTAAGGCTAATACTCATTTAAAATAGGGCTCGTGGAGTCAGGACCAAGTTGTCCGAAAATCCAAGGCTAACACCCCCTCCAAAAACCAAGTTCTATCATTTTGGGGGGAAAAGTCTATTACCCAAAAATTTGAAGTCTAATACCAATAAAAAGGGATTGGATATGAACAAGGTGAGAAATCTAAGGCTAATACTCATTTAAAATGGGGCTAGTCGCGTCAGGACCAATTTGTCTGAAAATCCAAGGTTAACACCCCCTCCAATAACAAAGTTCTATCATTTTGGGGGGGAATAGTCTATTACCCATAAATTTGAAGTCTAATACCAACTAAAAGGGCTTGGATATGAACAAGGTTCAAAATATAAGGCTAATACTCATTTAATATGGGGCTCGTGAAGTCAGGACCAATTTGTCCGAAAATCCAAGGCTAACACCCCCCCTCAAAAACCAAGTTCTATCATTTTGGTGGGAAAAGTCTATTACCCATAAATTTGAAGTCTAATACCAACTAAAAGGGATTGGATATGAACAAGGTTAGAAATGTAAGGCTAATACTCATTTAAAATGGGGCTCGTCCCAATCGGGACCAATTTGTCCGAAAATCCAAGGCTAACACCCCCTCCAAAAACCAAGTTCTATCATTTTGGGGGGAAAAGTCTATTACCCATAAATTTGAAGTCTAATACCAACTAAAAAGGGATTGGATATGAACAAGGTTAGAAATATAAGGCTAATACTCATTTAAAATGGGGATCGTCAAGTCGGGACCAATTTGTCCCAGAAAATCCAAGGCTAACACCCCCTCCAAAAACCAAGTTCTATCATTTTGAGGGGAAAAGTCTATTACCCATAAATTTGAAGGGTAATACTAACTAAAAGGGATTGGATATGAACAAGGTTGGAAATCTAAGGCTAATGCTCATTTAAAATGGGGCTGGTCGAGTCAGGACCAATTTGTCCGAAAATCCAAGGCTAACACCCCCTCCAAAAACCAAGTTCTATCATTTTGGGGGCAAAAGCCTATTACCCATAAATTTGAAGTCCAATACCAACAAAAAGGGATTGGATATGAACAAGGTTAGAAATCTAAGGCTAATACTCATTTAAAATGGGGCTCGTGAAGTCATGACCAATTTGTTCGAAAATCCAAGGCTAACACCCCCTCCAAAAACCAAGTTCTATCATTTTGGGGGGAAAAGTCTATTACCCATAAATTTGAAGTCTAATACCAAGTAAAAGTGATTGGATATGAACAAGGTTAGAAATGTAAGGCTAATACTCATTTAAAATGGGGCTCGTGGAGTCAGGACCAAGTTGTCCAAAAATCCAAGGCTAACACCCCCTCCAAAAACCAAGTTCTATCATTTTGGGGGGAAAAGTCTATTACCCAAAAATTTGAAGTCTAATACCAATAAAAAGGGATTGGATATGAACAAGGTGAGAAATCTAAGGCTAATACTCATTTAAAATGGGGCTAGTCGCGTCAGGACCAATTTGTCTGAAAATCCAAGGTTAACACCCCCTCCAATAACAAAGTTCTATCATTTTGGGGGGAATAGTCTATTACCCATAAATTTGAAGTCTAATACCAACTAAAAGGGCTTGGATATGAACAAGGTTCAAAATATAAGGCTAATACTCATTTAATTTGGGGCTCGTGAAGTCAGGACCAATTTGTCCGAAAATCCAAGGCTAACACCCCCCCTCAAAAACCAAGTTCTATCATTTTGGTGGGAAAAGTCTATTACCCATAAATTTGAAGTCTAATACCAACTAAAAGGGATTGGATATGAACAAGGTTAGAAATTTAAGGCTAATACTCATTTAAAATGGGGCTCGTCCAATCAGGACCAATTTGTCTGAAAATCCAAGGCTAACACCCCCTCCAAAAACCAAGTTCTATCATTTTGGGGGGAAAAGTCTATTACCCATAAATTTGAAGTCTAATACCAACAAAAAGGGATTGGATATGAACAAGGTTAGAAATATAAGGCTAATACTCATTTAAAATGGGGATCGTCAAGTCAGGACCAATTTGTCCGAAAATCCAAGGCTAACACCCCCTCCAAAAACCAAGTTCTATCATTTTGAGGGGAAAAGTCTATTACCCATAAATTTGAAGTGTAATACTAGCTAAAAGGGATTGGATATGAACAAGGTTGGAAATCTAAGGCTAATACTCATTTAAAATGGGGCTGGTCGAGTCAGGACCAATTTGTCCGAAAATCCAAGGCTAACACCCCCTCCAAAAACCAAGTTCTATCATTTTGGGGGAAAAGCCTATTACCCATAAATTTGAAGTCCAATACCAACAAAAAGGGATTGGATATGAACAAGGTTAGAAATCTAAGGCTAATACTCATTTTAAATGGGGCTCGTGAAGTCAGGACCAATTTGTCCGAAAATCCAAGGCTAACACCCCCTCCAAAAACCAAGTTCTATCATTTTGAGGGGAAAAGTCTATTACCCATAAATTTGAAGTCTAATACCAACTAAAAGGGATTGGATATGAACAAGGTTAGAAATGTAAGGCTAATACTCATTTAAAATGGGGCTCGTCCAATCAGGACCAATTTGTCCCGAAAATCCAAGGCTAACACCCCCTCCAAAAACCAAGTTCTATCATTTTGGGGGGAAAAGTCTATTACCCATAAATTTGAAGTCTAATACCAACAAAAAGGGATTGGATATGAACAAGGTTAGAAATATAAGGCTAATACTCATTTAATATGAGGCTCGTGAAGTCAGGACCAATTTGTCCGAAAATCCAAGGGTAACACCCCCCCTCAAAAACCAAGTTCTATCATTTTGGGGGGAAAAGTCTATTACCTATAAATTTGAAGTCCAATACCAACAAAAAGGGATTGGATATGAACAAGGTTAGAAATCTAAGGCTAATACTCATTTAAAATGGGGCTCGTTGAGTCAGGACCAATTTGTCCGAAAATCCAAGGATAACACCCCCTCCAAAAACCAAGTTCTATCATTTTGGGGGGAAAAGTCTATTACCCAAAAATTTGAAGTCTAATACCAATAAAAAGGGATTGGATATGAACAAGGTGAGAAATATAAGGCTAATACTAATTTAAAATGGGGCTGGTCGAGTCAGGACCAATTTGTCTGAAAATCCAAGGCTAACACCCCCTCCAATAACCAAGTTCTATCATTTTGGGGGGAATAGTCTATTACCCATAAATTTGAAGTCTAAAACCAACTAAAAGGGCTTGGATATGAACAAGGTTAGAAATATAAGGCTAATACTCATTTAATATGGGGCTCGTGAAGTCAGGACCAATTTATCCGAAAATCCAAGGCTAACACCCCCCCTCAAAAACCAAGTTCTATCATTTTGGGGGGAAAAGTCTATTACCCATAAATTTGAAGTATAATACCAACAAAAAGGGATTGGATATGAACAAGGTTAGAAATATAAGGCTAATACTCATTTAAAATGGGGCTCGTCAAGTAATAACCAATTTGTCCGAAAATCCAAGGCTAACACCCCCTCCAAAAACCAAGTTCTATCATTTTGAGGGCAAAAGTCTATTACCCATAAATTTGAAGTCTAATACAAACTAAAAGGGATTGGATATGAACAAGGTTGGAAATCTAAGGCTAATACTCATTTAAAATGGGGCTTGTCGAGTCAGGACCAATTTGTCCGAAAATCCAAGGCTAACACCCCCTCCAAAAACCAAGTTCTATCATTTTGGGGGGAAAAGTCTATTACCCATAAATTTGAAGTCCAATACCAAGAAAAAGGGATTGGATATGAACAAGGTTAGAAATATAAGGCTAATACTCATTTAAAATGGGGATCGTCAAGTCAGGACCAATTTGTCCGAAAATCCAAGGCTAACACCCCCTCCAAAAACCAAGTTCTATCATTTTGAGGGGAAAAGTCTATTACCCATAAATTTGAAGTGTAATACTAGCTAAAAGGGATTGGATATGAACAAGGTTGGAAATCTAAGGCTAATACTCATTTAAAATGGGGCTGGTCGAGTCAGGACCAATTTGTCCGAAAATCCAAGGCTAACACCCCCTCCAAAAACCAAGTTCTATCATTTTGGGGGGGAAAAAGCCTATTACCCATAAATTTGAAGTCCAATACCAACAAAAAGGGATTGGATATGAACAAGGTTAGAAATCTAAGGCTAATACTCATTTTAAATGGGGCTCGTGAAGTCAGGACCAATTTGTCCGAAAATCCAAGGCTAACACCCCCTCCAAAAACCAAGTTCTATCATTTTGAGGGGAAAAGTCTATTACCCATAAATTTGAAGTCTAATACCAACTAAAAGGGATTGGATATGAACAAGGTTAGAAATGTAAGGCTAATACTCATTTAAAATGGGGCTCGTCCAATCAGGACCAATTTGTCTGAAAATCCAAGGCTAACACCCCCTCCAAAAACCAAGTTCTATCATTTTGGGGGGAAAAGTCTATTACCCATAAATTTGAAGTCTAATACCAACAAAAAGGGATTGGATATGAACAAGGTTAGAAATATAAGGCTAATACTCATTTAATATGAGGCTCGTGAAGTCAGGACCAATTTGTCCGAAAATCCAAGGGTAACACCCCCCCTCAAAAACCAAGTTCTATCATTTTGGGGGGAAAAGTCTATTACCTATAAATTTGAAGTCCAATACCAACAAAAAGGGATTGGATATGAACAAGGTTAGAAATCTAAGGCTAATACTCATTTAAAATGGGGCTCGTTGAGTCAGGACCAATTTGTCCGAAAATCCAAGGATAACACCCCCTCCAAAAACCAAGTTCTATCATTTTGGGGGGAAAAGTCTATTACCCAAAAATTTGAAGTCTAATACCAATAAAAAGGGATTGGATATGAACAAGGTGAGAAATATAAGGCTAATACTAATTTAAAATGGGGCTGGTCGAGTCAGGACCAATTTGTCTGAAAATCCAAGGCTAACACCCCCTCCAATAACCAAGTTCTATCATTTTGGGGGGAATAGTCTATTACCCATAAATTTGAAGTCTAAAACCAACTAAAAGGGCTTGGATATGAACAAGGTTAGAAATATAAGGCTAATACTCATTTAATATGGGGCTCGTGAAGTCAGGACCAATTTATCCGAAAATCCAAGGCTAACACCCCCCCTCAAAAACCAAGTTCTATCATTTTGGGGGGGAAAAAGTCTATTACCCATAAATTTGAAGTATAATACCAACAAAAAGGGATTGGATATGAACAAGGTTAGAAATATAAGGCTAATACTCATTTAAAATGGGGCTCGTCAAGTAATAACCAATTTGTCAGAAAATCCAAGGCTAACACCCCCTCCAAAAACCAAGTTCTATCATTTTGAGGGCAAAAGTCTATTACCCATAAATTTGAAGTCTAATACAAACTAAAAGGGATTGGATATGAACAAGGTTGGAAATCTAAGGCTAATACTCATTTAAAATGGGGCTTGTCGAGTCGAGGACCAATTTGTCCAGAAAATCCAAGGCTAACACCCCCTCCAAAAACCAAGTTCTATCATTTTGGGGGGAAAAAGTCTATTACCCATAAATTTGAAGTCCAATACCAAGAAAAAAGGGATTGGATATGAACAAGGTTAGAAATCTAAGGCTAATACTCATTTTAAAATGGGGCTCGTGAAGTCGGGACCAATTTGTCCGAAAATCCAAGGCTAACACCCCCTCCAAAAACCAAGTTCTATCATTTTGAGGGGAAATGTCTATGACCCATAAATTTGAAGTCTAATACCAACTAAAAGGGATTGGATATGAACAAGGTTAGAAATGTAAGGCTAATACTCATTTAAAATGGGGCTCGTCGAGTCGGGACCAATTTGTCACGAAAAATCCAAGGCTAACACCCCCTCCAAAAACCAAGTTCTATCATTTTTGGGGGGAAAACGTCTATTACCCATAAATTTGAAGTCTAATACCAACTAAAAGGTATTGGATATGAACAAGGTTAGAAATCTAAGGCTAATACTCATTTAAAATGGGGCTCGTGAAGTTAGGACCAATTTGTCCGAAAATCCAAGGCTAACACCCCCTCCAAAAACCAAGTTCTATCATTTTGGGGGGAAAAGTCTATTACCCATAAATTTGAAGTCTAATACCAAGTAAAAGGGATTGGATATGAACAAGGTTAGAAATGTAAGGCTAATACTCATTTAAAATGGGGCTCGTTGAGTCAGGACCAATTTATCCGAAAATCCAAGGCTAACACCCCCTCCAAAAACCAAGTTCTATCATTTTGGGGGGAAAAGTCTATTACCCAAAAATTTGAAGTCTAATACCAATAAAAAGGGATTGGATATGAACAAGGTGAGAAATCTAAGGCTAATACTCATTTAAAATGGGGCTAGTCGAGTCAGGACCAATTTGTCTGAAAATCCAAGGCGTAACACCCACTCCAATAACCAAGTTCTATCATTTTGGAGGGAATAGTCTATTCCCCACAAATTTGAAGTCTAATACCAACTAAAAGGGCTTGGATATGAACAAGGTTCAAAATATAAGGCTAATACTCATTTAATATGGGGCTCGTGAAGTCAGGACCAATTTGTCCGAAAATCCAAGGCTAACACCCCCCCTCAAAAACCAAGTTCTATCATTTTGGTGGGAAAAGTCTATTACCCATAAATTTGAAGTCTAATACCAACTAAAAGGGATTGGATATGAACAAGGTTAGAAATGTAAGGCTAATACTCATTTAAAATGGGGCTCGTCAATCAGGGACCAATTTGTCTGAAAATCCAAGGCTAACACCCCCTCCAAAAACCAAGTTCTATCATTTTGGGGGGAAAAGTCTATTACCCATAAATTTGAAGTCTAATACCAACAAAAAGGGATTGGATATGAACAAGGTTAGAAATGTAAGGCTAATACTCATTTAAAATGGGGCTCGTCCAATCAGGACCAATTTGTCTGAAAATCCAAGGCTAACACCCCCTCCAAAAACCAAGTTCTATCATTTTGGGGGGAAAAGTCTATTACCCATAAAGTTGAAGTCTAATACCAACAAAAAGGGATTGGATATGAACAAGGTTAGAAATATAAGGCTAATACTCATTTAAAATGGGGATCGTCAAGTCAGGACCAATTTGTCCGAAAATCCAAGGCTAACACCCCCTCCAAAAACCAAGTTCTATCATTTTGAGGGGAAAAGTCTATTACCCATAAATTTGAAGTGTAATACTAACTAAAAGGGATTGGATATGAACAAGGTTGGAAATCTAAGGCTAATACTCATTTAAAATGGGGCTGGTCGAGTCAGGACCAATTTGTCCGAAAATCCAAGGCTAACACCCCCTCCAAAAACCAAGTTCTATCATTTTGGGGGGAAAAGCCTATTACCCATAAATTTGAAGTCCAATACCAACAAAAAGGGATTGGATATGAACAAGGTTAGAAATCTAAGGCTAATACTCATTTTAAATGGGGCACGTGAAGTCAGGACCATTTTGTCCGAAAATCCAAGGCTAACACCCCCTCCAAAAACCAAGTTCTATCATTTTGGGGGGGAAATTCTATTACCCATAAATTTGAAGTCTAATACCAAGTAAAAGGGATTGGATATGAACAAGGTTAGAAATGTAAGGCTAATACTCATTTAAAATGGGGCTCGTTGAGTCAGGACCAATTTATCCGAAAATCCAAGGCTAACACCCCCTCCAAAAACCAAGTTCTATCATTTTGGGGGGAAAAGTCTATTACCCAAAAATTTGAAGTCTAATACCAATAAAAAGGGATTGGATATGAACAAGGTGAGAAATCTAAGGCTACTACTCATTTAAAATGGGGCTAGTCGAGTCAGGACCAATTTGTCTGAAAATCCAAGGCGTAACACCCACTCCAATAACCAAGTTCTATCATTTTGGAGGGAATAGTCTATTCCCCATAAATTTGAAGTCTAATACCAACTAAAAGGGCTTGGATATGAACAAGGTTAAAAATATAAGGCTAATACTCATTTAATATGGGGCTCGTGAAGTCGGGGACCAATTTGTCCGAAAATCCAAGGCTAACACCCCCCTCAAAAACCAAGTTCTATCATTTTTGGGGGGGAAAAAGTCTATTACCCATAAATTTGAAGTCTAATACCAACTAAAAGGTATTGGATATGAACAAGGTTAGAAATCTAAGGCTAATACTCATTTAAAATGGGACTCGTCAAGTCAGGACCAATTTTTCTGAAAATCCAAGGCTAACACCCCCTCCAAAAACCAAGTTCTATCATTTTGGGGGGAAAAGTCTATTACCCAAAAATTTGAAGTCTAATACCAACTAAAAGGGATTGGATATGAACAAGGTTAGAAATCTAAGGCTAAAACTCATTTAAATGGGGCTCGTCGAATAAGGACCAATTTGTCCGAAAATCCAAGCCTAACACCCCCTCCAAAAACCAAGTTCAATGATTTTTGGGGGAAAAGTCTATTAACCAAAAATTTGAAGTCTAATACCAATAAAAAGGGATTGGATATGAACAAGGTGAGAAATCTAAGGCTAATACTCATTTAAAATGGGGCTAGTCGCGTCAGGACCAATTTGTCTGAAAATCCAAGGTTAACACCCCCTCCAATAACAAAGTTCTATCATTTTGGGGGGAATAGTCTATTACCCATAAATTTGGAGTCTAATACCAACTAAAAGGGCTTGGATATGAACAAGGTTCAAAATATAAGGCTAATACTCATTTAATATGGGGCTCGTGAAGTCGGGGACCAATTTGTCAGAAAATCCAAGGCTAACACCCCCCTCAAAAACCAAGTTCTATCATTTTGGTGGGAAAAGTCTATTACCCATAAATTTGAAGTCTAATACCAACTAAAAGGGATTGGATATGAACAAGGTTAGAAATGTAAGGCTAATACTCATTTAAAATGGGGCTCGTCCCAATCGGGACCAATTTGTCACGAAAATCCAAGGCTAACACCCCCTCCAAAAACCAAGTTCTATCATTTTGGGGGGGAAAAAGTCTATTACCCATAAATTTGAAGTCTAATACCAACAAAAAGGGATTGGATATGAACAAGGTTAGAAATATAAGGCTAATACTCATTTAAAATGGGGATCGTCAAGTCGAGGGACCAATTTGTCAGAAAATCCAAGGCTAACACCCCCTCCAAAAACCAAGTTCTATCATTTTGAGGGGAAAAGTCTATTACCCATAAATTTGAAGTGTAATACTAACTAAAAGGGATTGGATATGAACAAGGTTGGAAATCTAAGGCTAATACTCATTTAAAATGGGGCTGGTCGAGTCAGGACCAATTTGTCCGAAAATCCAAGGCTAACACCCCCTCCAAAAACCAAGTTCTATCATTTTGGGGGGAAAAGCCTATTACCCATAAATTTGAAGTCCAATACCAACAAAAAGGGATTGGATATGAACAAGGTTAGAAATATAAGGCTAGTACTCATTTAATATGAGGCTCGTGAAGTCAGGACCAATTTGTCCGAAAATCCAAGGGTAACACCCCCCCTCAAAAACCAAGTTCTATCATTTTGGGGGGAAAAGTCTATTATCTATAAATTTGAAGTCCAATACCAACAAAAAGGGATTGGATATGAACAAGGTTAGAAATCTAAGGCTAATACTCATTTAAAAATGGGGCTCGTTGAGTCGGGACCAATTTGTCCGAAAATCCAAGGATAACACCCCCTCCAAAAACCAAGTTCTATCATTTTGGGGGGGAAAAAGTCTATTACCCAAAAATTTGAAGTCTAATACCAATAAAAAGGGATTGGATATGAACAAGGTGAGAAATATAAGGCTAATACTAATTTAACATGGGGCTGGTCAAGTCAGGACCAATTTGTCTGAAAATCCAAGGCTAACACCCCCTCCAATAACCAAGTTCTATCATTTTGGGGGGAATAGTCTATTACCCATAAATTTGAAGTCTAAAACCAACTAAAAGGGCTTGGATATGAACAAGGTTAGAAATATAAGGCTAATACTCATTTAATATGGGGCTCGTGAAGTCAGGACCAATTTGTCCGAAAATCCAAGGCTAACACCCCCCTCAAAAACCAAGTTCTATCATTTTGGGGGGGAAAAGTCTATTACCCATAAATTTGAAGTATAATACCAACAAAAAGGGATTGGATATGAACAAGGTTAGAAATATAAGGCTAATACTCATTTAAAATGGGGCTCGTCAAGTAATAACCAATTTGTCCGAAAATCCAAGGCTAACACGCCCTCCAAAAACCAAGTTCTATCATTTTGAGGGCAAAAGTCTATTACCCATAAATTTGAAGTCTAATACAAACTAAAAGGGATTGGATATGAACAAGGTTGGAAATATAAGGCTAATACTCATTTAAAATGGGGCTTGTCGAGTCAGGACCAATTTGTCCGAAAATCCAAGGCTAACACCCCCTCCAAAAACCAAGTTCTATCATTTTGGGGGGAAAAGTCTATTACCCATAAATTTGAAGTCCAATACCAAGAAAAAGGGATTGGATATGAACAAGGTTAGAAATCTAAGGCTAATACTCATTTTAAATGGGGCTCGTGAAGTCAGGACCAATTTGTCCGAAAATCCAAGGCTAACACCCCCTCCAAAAACCAAGTTCTATCATTTTGAGGGGAAATGTCTATTACCCATAAATTTGAAGTCTAATACCAACTAAAAGGGATTGGATATGAACAAGGTTAGAAATATAAGGCTAATACTCATTTAAAATGGGGCTCGTCGAGTCGAGGGACCAATTTGTCCCGAAAATCCAAGGCTAACACCCCCTCCAAAAAACCAAGTTCTATCATTTTTGGGGGGAAAACGTCTATTACCCATAAATTTGAAGTCTAATACCAACTAAAAGGTATTGGATATGAACAAGGTTAGAAATCTAAGGCTAATACTCATTTAAAATGGGGCTCGTGAAGTTAGGACCAATTTGTCCGAAAATCCAAGGCTAACACCCCCTCCAAAAACCAAGTTCTATCATTTTGGGGGAAAAGTCTATTACCTATAAATTTGAAGTCTAATACCAACTAAAAGGGCTTGGATATGAACAAGGTTAGAAATATAAGTCTAATACTCATTTAATATGGGGCTCGTGAAGTCAGGACCAATTTGTCAGAAAATCCAAGGGTAACACCCCCCTCAAAAAACCAAGTTCTATCATTTTGGGGGGAAAAATCTATTACCCATAAATTTGAAGTCCAATACCAACAAAAAGCGATTGGATATGAACAAGGTTAGAAATCTCAGGCTAATACTCATTTAAAATGGGGCTCGTGAAGTCAGGACCATTTTGTCCGAAAATCCAAGGCTAACACCCCCTCCAAAAACCAAGTTCTATCATTTTTGGGGGGAAAAGTCTATTACCCATAAATTTGAAGTCTAATACCAAGTAAAAGGGATTGGATATGAACAAGGTTAGAAATGTAAGACTAATACTCATTTAAAATGGGGCTCGTTGAGTCGGGACCAATTTATCCAGAAAATCCAAGGCTAACACCCCCTCCAAAAACCAAGTTCTATCATTTTGGGGGGAAAAGTCTATTACCCAAAAATTTGAAGTCTAATACCAATAAAAAGGGATTGGATATGAACAAGGTGAGAAATCTAAGGCTAATACTCATTTAAAATGGGGCTAGTCGAGTCAGGACCAATTTGTCTGAAAATCCAAGGCGTAACACCCACTCCAATAACCAAGTTCTATCATTTTGGAGGGAATAGTCTATTCCCCATTAATTTGAAGTCTAATACCAACTAAAAGGGCTTGGATATGAACAAGGTTAAAAATATAAGGCTAATACTCATTTAATATGGGGCTCGTGAAGTCAGGACCAATTTGTCCGAAAATCCAAGGCTAACACCCCCCCTCAAAAACCAAGTTCTATCATTTTGGGGGGAAAAGTCTATTACCCATAAATTTGAAGTCTAATACCAACTAAAAGGTATTGGATATGAACAAGGTTAGAAATCTAAGGCTAATACTCATTTAAAATGGGGCTCGTCAAGTCAGGACCAATTTTTCTGAAAATCCAAGGCTAACACCCCCTCCAAAAACCAAGTTCTATCATTTTGGGGGGAAAAGTCTATTACCCAAAAATTTGAAGTCTAATACCAACTAAAAGGGATTGGATATGAACAAGGTTAGAAATCTAAGGCTAAAAATCATTTAAATGGGGCTCGTCGAATAAGGACCAATTTGTCCGAAAATCCAAGCCTAACACCCCCTCCAAAAACCAAGTTCAATGATTTTTGGGGGAAAAGTATATTACCCATAAATTTGAAGTCTAATACCAACTAAAAGGGATTTGATATGAAAAAGGTTATAAATATGAGGCTAATACTCATTTAAATGGGGCTCGTCGAATAAGGATCAATTTGTCCGAAAATCCAAGGCTAACACCCCCTCCAAAAACCAAGTTCTATCATTTTGGGGGGAAAAGTTTATTACCCATACATTTGAAGTCTAATACCAACAAAAAGGGATTGGATATGAACAAGGTTAGAAATCTAAGGCTAATACTCATTTAAAATGGGGCTCGTCGAGGTAGGACCAATTTGTCCGAAAATCCAAGGCTAACACCCCCTCCAAAAACCAAGTTCTATCATTTTGGGGGGAAAATGTCTATTACCCATAAATTTGAAGTCTAATACCAACTAAAAGGGCTTGGATATGAACAAGGTTAGAAATATAAGGCTAATACTCATTTAAAATGGGGCTCATGAAGTCAGGACCAATTTGTCCGAAAATCCAAGGCTAACACCCCCCCAAAAAACCAAGTTCTATCATTTTTGGGGGGGAAAAAGTCTATTACCCATAAATTTGAAGTCTAATACCAACAAAAAGGGATTGGATATGAACAAGGTTATAAATCTAAGACTAATACTCATTTAAAATGGGGTTCGTGAAGTCAGGACCAATTTGTCCGAAAATCCAAGGCTAACACCCCCTCCAAAAACCAAGTTCTATCATTTTGCGGGGAAAAGTCTATTACCCATAAATTGAAGACTAATACCAACTAAAAGGGATTGGATATGAACAAGGTTAGAAATCTAAGTCTAATACTCATTTAAAATGGGGCTCGTTGAGTCAGGACCAATTTGTCCGAAAATCCAAGCCTAACACCCCCCTCCAAAAACCAAGTTCAATCATTTTTTGGGGGAAAACGTCTATTACCCATAAATTTGAAGTCTAATACCAACTAAAAGGGATTGGATATGAACAAGGTTAGAAATATAAGGCTAATACTCATTTAAAATAGGGCTCGTCGACTAAGGATCAATTTGTCCGAAAATCCAAGGCTAACACTCCTTCCATAAACCAAGTTCTATCATCTTGGGGGGAAAAGTCTATTACCCATACATTTGAAGTCTAATACCAACTAAAAGGGATTGGATATGAACAAGGTTAGAAATATAAGGCTAATACT
>CM054991.1:115870-140301 GCA_029030765.1 Salix suchowensis
ACAAGGTTAGAAATGTAAGGCTAATACTCATTTAAAATGGGGCTCGTCGAGTCAGGACCAATTTGTCCGAAAATCCAAGGCAAACACCCCCTCCAAAAACCAAGTTCAATCATTTTTGGGGGAAAAGTCTATTACCCATAAATTTGAGGTCTAATACCAACTAAAAGGGATTGGATATGAACAAGGTTAGAAATATAAGGCTAATACTCATTTATAATGGGGCTCGTCGAGTCAGGACCAATTTGTCCGAAAATCCAAGGCTAACCCCCCCTCGAAAAATCAAGTTCTATCATTTTGGGGGGAAAAGTCTATTACCCATAAATTTGAAGTCTAATACCAACAAAAAGGGATTGGATATGAACAAGGTTAGAAATATAAGGCTAATACTCATTTAAAATGGGGCTCGTGAAGTCAGGACCAATTTGTCCGAAAATCCAAGGCTAACACCCCCTCCAAAAACCAAGTTCTATCATTTTGGGGGGAAATAGTCTATTACCCATAAATTTGAAGTCTAATACCAACTAAAAGGGATTGGATATGAACAAGGTTAGAAAGCTAAGTCTAATACTCATTTAAAATGGGGCTCGTGAAGTCAGGACCAATTTGTCCGAAAATCCAAGACTAACACCCCCTCCAAAAACCAAGTTCTATCATTTTGGGGGGAAAAGTCTATTACCCATAAATTTGAAGTCTAATACCAACAAAAAGGGATTGGATATGAACAAGGTTAGAAATATAAGACTAATACTGATTTAAAATTGTGCTCGTGAAGTCAGGACCAATTTGTCCGAAAATCCAAGGCTAACACCCCCTCCAAAAACCAAGTTCTATCATTTTGGGGGGAAAAGTCTATTACCCATAAATTTGAAGTCTAATACCAACAAAAAGGGATTGGATATGAACAAGGTTAGAAATCCAATGCTAATACTCATTTAAAATGGGGCTCGTGAAGTCAGGACCAATTTGTCCGAAAATCCAAGGCTAACACCCCCTCCAAAAACCAAGTTCAATCATGTTTGGGGGAAAAGTATATTACCCATAAATTTGAAGTCTAATACCAACTAAAAGGGATTGGATATGAACAAGGTTAGAAATCTAAGGTTAATACTCATTTAAATGGGGCTCGTCGAATAAGGATCAATTTGTCCGAAAGTCCAAGGCTAACACCCCCTCCAAAAACCAAGTTCTATCATTTTTGGGGGGAAAAGTCTATTACCCATAAATTTGAAGTCTAATACCAACAAAAAGGGATTGGATATGAACAAGGTTAGAAATATAAGGCTAATACTCATTTAAAATGGGGCTCGTGAAGTCAGGACCAATTTGTCCGAAAATCCAAGGCTAACACCCCCTCCAAAAACCAAGTTCTATCATTTTTGGGGGGAATAGTCTATTACCCATAAATTTGAAGTCTAATACCAACAAAAAGGGATTGGATATGAACAAGGTTAGAAATATAAGGCTAATACTCATTTAAAATGGGGCTCGTGGAAGTCGGGACCAATTTGTCCGAAAATCCAAGGCTAACACCCCCTCCAAAAACCAAGTTCTATCATTTTGGGGGGAAATAGTCTATTACCCATAAATTTGAAGTCTAATACCAACTAAAAGGGATTGGATATGAACAAGGTTAGAAATCTAAGTCTAATACTCATTTAAAATGGGGCTCGTGAAGTCAGGACCAATTTGTCCGAAAATCCAAGACTAACACCCCCTCCAAAAACCAAGTTCTATCATTTTTGGGAGGAAACGTCTATTACCCATAAATTTGAAGTCTAATAGCAACAAAAAGGGATTGGATATGAACAAGGTTAGAAATCTAAGGCTAATACTCATTTAAAAAGGGGGCTCGTGAAGTCGAGACCAATTTGTCCGAAAAATCCAAGGCTAACACCCCCTCCAAAAACCAAGTTCAATCATGTTTGGGGGAAAAGTCTATTACCCATAAATTTGAAGTCTAATACCAACTAAAAGGGATTGGATATGAACAAGGTTAGAAATCTAAGGCTAATACTCATTTAAATGGGGCTCGTCGAATAAGGATCAATTTGTCTGAAAGTCCAAGGCTAACACCCCCTCCAAAAACCAAGTTCTATCATTTTTGAGGGAAAAGTCTATTACCCATAAATTTGAAGTCTAATACCAACTAAAAGGGCTTGGATATGAACAAGGTTATAAATCTAAGGCTAATACTCATTTAAAATGGGGCTCTTGAAGTCAGGACCAATTTGTCCGAAAATCCAAGGCTAACACCCCCTCCAAAAACCAAGTTCTATCATTTTGGGGGGAAAAGTCTATTACCCATAAATTTGAAGTCTAATACCAACAAAAAGGGATTGGATATGAACAAGGTTAGAAATATAAGGCTAATACTCATTTAAAATGGGGCTCGTGAAGTCAGGACCAATTTGTCCGAAAATCCAAGGCTAACACCCCCTCCAAAAACCAAGTTCTATCATTTTGGGAGGAAAAGTCTATTACCCATAAATTTGAAGTCTAATACCAACTAAAAGGGATCGGATATGAACAAGGTTAGAAATATAAGGCTAATACTCATTTATAATGGGGCTCGTCGAGTCAGGACCAATTTGTCCGAAAATCCAAGGCTAACCCCCCTCGAAAAAATCAAGTTCAATCATTTTTGGGGGAAAAGTCTATTACCCATAAATTTGAAGTCTAATACCAACTAAAAGGGTATTGAATATGAACAAGGTTAGAAATCTAAGGCTAATACTCATTTAAAATGGGGCTCGTCGAATAAGGATCAATTTGTCCGAAAGTCCAAGGCTAACACCCCCTCCAAAAACCAAGTTCTATCATTTTGAGGGGGAAAAGTCTATTACCCATAAATTTGAAGTCTAATACCAACAAAAAGGGATTGGATATGAACAAGGTTAGAAATGTAAGGCTAATACTCATTTAAAATGGGGCTCGTCGAGTCGGGACCAATTTGTCCGAAAAATCCAAGGCAAACACCCCCTCCAAAAAACCAAGTTCAATCATTTTTGGGGGGAAAAGTCTATTACCCATAAATTTGAGGTCTAATACCAACTAAAAGGGATTGGATATGAACAAGGTTAGAAATATAAGGCTAATACTCATTTATAATGGGGCTCGTCGAGTCAGGACCAATTTGTCCGAAAATCCAAGGCTAACCCCCCTCGAAAAAATCAAGTTCTATCATTTTGGGGGAAAAAGTCTATTACCCATAAATTTGAAGTCTAATACCAACAAAAAGGGATTGGATATGAACAAGGTTAGAAATCTAAGGTTAATACTTATTTAAATGGGGCTCGTCGAATAAGGATCAATTTGTCCGAAAGTCCAAGGCTAACACCCCCTCCAAAAACCAAGTTCTATCATTTTGGGGGTAAAAGTCTATTACCCATAAATTTGAAGTCTAATACCAACTAAAAGGGCTTGTATATGAACAAGGTTATAAATCTAAGGCTAATACTAATTTAAAATGGGGCTCGCGAAGTCGAGACCAATTTGTCCGAAAATCCAAGACTAACACCCCCTCCAAAAACCAAGTTCTATCATTTTGGGGGGAAAATCTATTACCCATAAATTTGAAGTCTAATACCAACTAAAAGGGCTTGTATATGAACAAGGTTATAAATCTAAGGCTAATACTCATTTAAAATGGGGCTCCTGAAGTCAGGAACAATTTGTCCGAAAATCCAAGGCTAACACCCCCTCCAAAAACCAAGTTCTATCATTTTGGGGGAAAAACTCTTTTACCCATTAATTTGAAGTCTAATACCAACTAAAAGGTATTGGATAAGAACAAGGTTAGAAATATAAGACTAATAATCATTTAAAATGGTGCTCGTGAAGTCAGGACCAATTTGTCCGAAAAATCCAAGGCTAACACGCCCTCCAAAAACCAAGTTCTATCATTTTGGGAGGAAACGTCTATTACCCATAAATTTGAAGTCTAATAGCAACAAAAAGGGATTGGATATGAACAAGGTTAGAAATCTAAGGCTAATACTCATTTAAAAAGGGGCTCGTGAAGTCAGGACCAATTTGTCCGAAAATCCAAGGCTAACACCCCCTCCAAAAACCAAGTTCAATCATGTTTGGGGGAAAAGTCTATTACCCATAAATTTGAAGTCTAATACCAACTAAAAGGGATTGGATATGAACAAGGTTAGAAATCTAAGGCTAATACTCATTTAAATGGGGCTCGTCGAATAAGGATCAATTTGTCTGAAAGTCCAAGGCTAACACCCCCTCCAAAAACCAAGTTCTATCATTTTGGGGGGAAAAGTCTATTACCCATAAATTTGAAGTCTAATACCAACAAAAAGGGATTGGATATGAACAAGGTTAGAAATCTAAGGTTAATACTTATTTAAATGGGGCTCGTCGAATAAGGATCAATTTGTCCGAAAGTCCAAGGCTAACACCCCCTCCAAAAACCAAGTTCTATCATTTTGGGGGTAAAAGTCTATTACCCATAAATTTGAAGTCTAATACCAACTAAAAGGGCTTGTATATGAACAAGGTTATAAATCTAAGGCTAATACTCATTTAAAATGGGGCTCCTGAAGTCAGGACCAATTTGTCCGAAAATCCAAGACTAACACCCCCTCCAAAAACCAAGTTCTATCATTTTGGGGGGAAAATCTATTACCCATAAATTTGAAGTCTAATACCAACAAAAAGGGATTGGATATGAACAAGGTTAGAAATATAAGACTAATACTGATTTAAAATGGTGCTCGTGAAGTCAGGACCAATTTGTCCGAAAATCCAAGGCTAACACCCCCTCCAAAAACCAAGTTCTATCATTTTGGGGGGAAAAGTCTATTACCCATAAATTTGAAGTCTAATACCAACAAAAAGGGATTGGATATGAACAACGTTAGAAATCTAAGGCTAATACTCATTTAAAATGGGGCTCGTGAAGTCAGGACCAATTTGTCCGAAAATCCAAGGCTAACACCCCCTCCAAAAACCAAGTTCAATCATGTTTGGGGGAAAAAGTCTATTACCCATAAATTTGAAGTCTAATACCAACTAAAAGGGATTGGATATGAACAAGGTTAGAAATCTAAGGTTAATACTTATTTAAATGGGGCTCGTCGAATAAGGATCAATTTGTCCGAAAGTCCAAGGCTAACACCCCCTCCAAAAACCAAGTTCTATCATTTTTGGGGGATAGGTCTATTACCCATAAATTTGAAGTCTAATACCAACTAAAAGGGCTTGGATATGAACAAGGTTAGAAATCTATGGCTAATACTCATTTAAAATGGGGCTCGTCAAGTCAGGACCAATTTGTCCGAAAATCCAAGGCTAACACCCCCTCCAAAAACCAAGTTCTATCATTTTGGGAGGAAAAGTCTATTACCCATAAATTTGAAGTCTAATACCAACTAAAAGGGCTTGTATATGAACAAGGTTAGAAATATAAGGCTAATACTCATTTAAAATGGGGCTCCTGAAGTCAGGAACAATTTGTCCGAAAATCCAAGGCTAACACCCCCTCCAAAAACCAAGTTCTATCATTTTGGGGGAAAAACTCTTTTACCCATTAATTTGAAGTCTAATACCAACTAAAAGGTATTGGATAAGAACAAGGTTAGAAATATAAGACTAATAATCATTTAAAATGGTGCTCGTGAAGTCAGGACCAATTTGTCCGAAAATCCAAGGCTAACACCCCCTCCAAAAACCAAGTTCTATCATTTTGGGAGGAAACGTCTATTACCCATAAATTTGAAGTCTAATAGCAACAAAAAGGGATTGGATATGAACAAGGTTAGAAATCTAAGGCTAATACTCATTTAAAAAGGGGGCTCGTGAAGTCGGGACCAATTTGTCCGAAAATCCAAGGCTAACACCCCCTCCAAAAAATCAAGTTCAATCATGTTTGGGGGAAAAGTCTATTACCCATAAATTTGAAGTCTAATACCAACTAAAAGGGATTGGATATGAACAAGGTTAGAAATCTAAGGCTAATACTCATTTAAATGGGGCTCGTCGAATAAGGATCAATTTGTCCCGAAAGTCCAAGGCTAACACCCCCTCCAAAAACCAAGTTCTATCATTTTTGGGGGGAAAAGTCTATTACCCATAAATTTGAAGTCTAATACCAACTAAAAGGGCTTGGATATGAACAAGGTTATAAATCTAAGGCTAATACTCATTTAAAATGGGGCTCGTCAAGTCGGGACCAATTTGTCCCAGAAAATCCAAGGCTAACACCCCCCTCCAAAAACCAAGTTCTATCATTTTGGGGGGAAAAGTCTATTACCCATAAATTTGAAGTCTAATACCAACTAAAAGGGCTTGTATATGAACAAGGTTAGAAATATAAGGCTAATACTCATTTAAAATGGGGCTCCTGAAGTCAGGAACAATTTGTCCGAAAAATCCAAGGCTAACACCCCCTCCAAAAACCAAGTTCTATCATTTTGGGGGAAAAACTCTTTTACCCATTAATTTGAAGTCTAATACCAACTAAAAGGTATTGGATAAGAACAAGGTTAGAAATATAAGACTAATAATCATTTAAAATGGTGCTCGTGAAGTCAGGACCAATTTGTCCGAAAATCCAAGGCTAACACCCCCTCCAAAAACCAAGTTCTATCATTTTGGGAGGAAACGTCTATTACCCATAAATTTGAAGTCTAATAGCAACAAAAAGGGATTGGATATGAACAAGGTTAGAAATCTAAGGCTAATACTCATTTAAAAAGGGGCTCGTGAAGTCAGGACCAATTTGTCCGAAAATCCAAGGCTAACACCCCCTCCAAAAACCAAGTTCAATCATGTTTGGGGGAAAAGTCTATTACCCATAAATTTGAAGTCTAATACCAACTAAAAGGGATTGGATATGAACAAGGTTAGAAATCTAAGGCTAATACTCATTTAAATGGGGCTCGTCGAATAAGGATCAATTTGTCTGAAAGTCCAAGGCTAACACCCCCTCCAAAAACCAAGTTCTATCATTTTTGGGGGAAAAGTCTATTACCCATAAATTTGAAGTCTAATACCAACTAAAAGGGCTTGGATATGAACAAGGTTATAAATCTAAGGCTAATACTCATTTAAAATGGGGCTCTTGAAGTCAGGACCAATTTGTCCGAAAATCCAAGGCTAACACCCCCTCCAAAAACCAAGTTCTATCATTTTTGGGGGGGAATAGTCTATTACCCATAAATTTGAAGTCTAATACCAACTAAAAGGGCTTGGATATGAACAAGGTTAGAAATCTAAGGCTAATACTCATTTAAAATGGGGCTCGTGAAGTCAGGACCAATTTGTCCGAAAATCCAAGGCTAACACCCCCTCCAAAAAACCAAGTTCTATCATTTTGGGAGGAAAAGTCTATTACCCATAAATTTGAAGTCTAATACCAACTAAAAGGGATTGGATATGAACAAGGTTAGAAATATAAGGCTAATACTCATTTATAATGGGGCTCGTCGAGTCAGGACCAATTTGTCCGAAAATCCAAGGCTAACCCCCCCTCGAAAAAATCAAGTTCAATCATTTTTGGGGGGAAAAGTCTATTACCCATAAATTTGAAGTCTAATACAAACTAAAAGGTATTGAATATGAACAAGGTTAGAAATCTAAGGCTAATACTCATTTAAATGGGGCTCGTCGAATAAGGATCAATTTGTCCGAAAGTCCAAGGCTAACACCCCCTCCAAAAACCAAGTTCTATCATTTTGAGGGGAAAAGTCTATTACCCATAAATTTGAAGTCTAATACCAACTAAAAGGGATTGCATATGAACAAGGTTATAAATCTAAGGCTAATACTCATTTAAAATGGGGGCTCGTCGAGTCGGGGACCAATTTGTCCGAAAATCCAAGGCTAACACCCCCTCCAAAAACCAAGTTCTATCATTTTGGGGGAAAAAGTCTTTTACCCATAAATTTGAAGTCTAATACCAACTAAAAGGTATTGGATATGAACAAGGTTATAAATCTAAGGCTAATACTCATTTAAAATGGTGCTCGTGGAGTCAGGACTAATTTGTCCGAAAATCCAAGGCTAACACCCCCTCCAAAAACCAAGTTCTATCAATTTGGGGGGAAAAGTCTATTACCTATAAATTTGAAGTCTAATACCAAATAAAAGGGCTTGGATATGAACAAGGTTAGAAATATAAGGCTAATACTCATTTAATATGGGGCTCGTGAAGTCAGGACCAATTTGTCCGAAAATCCAAGGGTAACACCCCCCCTCAAAAACCAAGTTCTATCATTTTGGGGGGGAAAATCTATTACCCATAAATTTGAAGTCCTATACCAACAAAAAGCGATTGGATATGAACAAGGTTAGAAATCTAAGGCTAATACTCATTTAAAATGGGGCTCGTGAAGTCAGGACCAATTTGTCCGAAAATCCAAGGCTAACACCCCCTCCAAAAACCAAGTTCTATCATTTTAGGGGGAAAAGTCTATTACCCATAAATTTGAAGTCTAATACCAAGTAAAAGGGATTGGATATGAACAAGTTTAGAAATGTAAGGCTAATACTCATTTAAAATGGGGCTCATTGAGTCAGGACCAATTTGTCCGAAAATCCAAGGCTAACACCCCCTCCAAAAACCAAGTTCTATCATTTTGGGGGGAAAAGTCTATTACCCAAAAATTTGAAGTCTAATACCAATAAAAAGGGATTGGATATGAACAAGGTGAGAAATCTAAGGCTAATTCTCATTTAAAATGGGGCTCGTGAAGTCAGGACCAATTTGTCCGAAAATCCAAGGCTAACACCCCCCCCTCAAAAACCAAGTTCTATCATTTTGGGGGGAAAAGTCTATTACCCATAAATTTGAAGTCCAATACCAACAAAAAGGGATTGGATATGAACAAGGTTAGAAATCTAAGGCTAATACTCATTTTAAATGGGGCTCGTGAAGTGAGGAACAATTTGTCCGAAAATCCAAGGCTAACACCCCCTCCAAAAACCAAGTTCTATCATTTTGGGGGGAAAAGTCTATTACCCATAAATTTGAAGTCCAATACCAACAAAAAGGGATTGGATATGAACAAGGTTAGAAATCTAAGGCTAATATTCATTTAAAATGGGCTCGTGAAGTCAGGACTAATTTGTCCGAAAATCCAAGGCTAACACCCCCTCCAAAAACCAAGTTCTATCAATTTGGGGGGAAACGTCTATTACCTATAAATTTGAAGTCTAATACCAACTAAAAGGGCTTGGATATGAACAAGGTTAGAAATATAAGGCTAATACTCATTTAATATGGGGCTCGTGAAGTTAGGACCAATTTGTCCGAAAATCCAAGGGTAACACCCCCCCTCAAAAACCAAGTTCTATCATTTTGGGGGGGAAAATCTATTACCCATAAATTTGAAGTTCAATACCAACAAAAAGCGATTGGATATGAACAAGTTTAGAAATCTAAGGCTAATACTCATTTAAAATGGGGCTCGTGAAGTCAAGACCAATTTGTCCCGAAAATCCAAGGCTAACACCCCCTCCAAAAACCAAGTTCTATCATTTTGGGGGGGAAAAAGTCTATTACCCATAAATTTGAAGTCTAATACCAAGTAAAAGTGATTGGATATGAACAAGGTTAGAAATGTAAGGCTAATACTCATTTAAAATGGGGCTCGTGGAGTCGGGGACCAAGTTGTCCAGAAAATCCAAGGCTAACACCCCCTCCAAAAACCAAGTTCTATCATTTTGGGGGGGAAAAGTCTATTACCCAAAAATTTGAAGTCTAATACCAATAAAAAGGGGATTGGATATGAACAAGGTGAGAAATCTAAGGCTAATACTCATTTAAAATGGGGCTAGTCGCGTCGGGACCAATTTGTCCCGAAAAATCCAAGGTTAACACCCCCTCCAATAACAAAGTTCTATCATTTTGGGGGGAATAGTCTATTACCCATAAATTTGAAGTCTAATACCAACTAAAAGGGCTTGGATATGAACAAGTTTCAAAATATAAGGCTAATACTCATTTAATATGGGGCTCGTGAAGTCAGGACCAATTTGTCCGAAAATCCAAGGCTAACACCCCCCCTCAAAAACCAAGTTCTATCATTTTGGTGGGAAAAGTCTATTACCCATAAATTTGAAGTCTAATACCAACTAAAAGGGATTGGATATGAACAAGGTTAGAAATGTAAGGCTAATACTCATTTAAAATGGGGCTCGTCCAATCAGGACCAATTTGTCTGAAAATCCAAGGCTAACACCCCCTCCAAAAACCAAGTTCTATCATTTTGGGGGGAAAAGTCTATTACCCATAAATTTGAAGTCTAATACCAACAAAAAGGGATTGGATATGAACAAGGTTAGAAATATAAGGCTAATACTCATTTAAAATGGGGATCGTCAAGTCAGGACCAATTTGTCCGAAAATCCAAGGCTAACACCCCCTCCAAAAACCAAGTTCTATCATTTTGAGGGGAAAAGTCTATTACCCATAAATTTGAAGTGTAATACTAACTAAAAGGGATTGGATATGAACAAGGTTGGAAATCTAAGGCTAATACTCATTTAAAATGGGGCTGGTCGAGTCAGGACCAATTTGTCCGAAAATCCAAGGCTAACACCCCCTCCAAAAACCAAGTTCTATCATTTTGGGGGGGAAAAGCCTATTACCCATAAATTTGAAGTCCAATACCAACAAAAAGGGATTGGATATGAACAAGGTTAGAAATCTAAGGCTAATACTCATTTTAAATGGGGCTCGTGAAGTCGGGGACCAATTTGTCCAGAAAATCCAAGGCTAACACCCCCTCCAAAAACCAAGTTCTATCATTTTGAGGGGAAAAAGTCTATTACCCATAAATTTGAAGTGTAATACCAACTAAAAAGGGATTGGATATGAACAAGGTTAGAAATGTAAGGCTAATACTCATTTAAAATGGGGCTCGTCCCAATCGGGACCAATTTGTCCGAAAATCCAAGGCTAACACCCCCTCCAAAAACCAAGTTCTATCATTTTGGGGGGAAAAGTCTATTACCCATAAATTTGAAGTCTAATACCAACAAAAAGGGATTGGATATGAACAAGGTTAGAAATATAAGGCTAATACTCATTTAATATGAGGCTCGTGAAGTCAGGACCAATTTGTCCGAAAATCCAAGGGTAACACCCCCCTCAAAAAACCAAGTTCTATCATTTTGGGGGGAAAAGTCTATTACCTATAAATTTGAAGTCCAATACCAACAAAAAGAGATTGGATATGAACAAGGTTAGAAATCTAAGGCTAATACTCATTTAAAATGGGGCTCGTCGAGTCA
This sequence comes from Salix suchowensis, assembly GCA_029030765.1. Lineage (NCBI taxonomy): Eukaryota > Viridiplantae > Streptophyta > Magnoliopsida > Malpighiales > Salicaceae > Salix > Salix suchowensis. The sequence goes on from CM054991.1 coordinate 127,124, forward strand.
GGACCAATTTGTCTGAAAATCCAAGGCGTAACACCCACTCCAATAACCAAGTTCTATCATTTTGGAGGGAATAGTCTATTCCCCATAAATTTGAAGTCTAATACCAACTAAAAGGGCTTGGATATGATCAAGGTTAAAAATATAAGGCTAATACTCATTTAATATGGGGCTCGTGAAGTCAGGACCAATTTGTCCGAAAATCCAAGGCTAACACCCCCCCTCAAAAACCAAGTTCTATCATTTTGGGGGGAAAAGTCTATTACCCATAAATTTGAAGTCTAATACCAACTAAAAGGTATTGGATATGAACAAGGTTAGAAATCTAAGGCTAATACTCATTTAAAATGGGGCTCGTCAAGTCAGGACCAATTTTTCTGAAAATCCAAGGCTAACACCCCCTCCAAAAAACCAAGTTCTATCATTTTGGGGGGGAAAAAGTCTATTACCCAAAAATTTGAAGTCTAATACCAACTAAAAGGGATTGGATATGAACAAGGTTAGAAATCTAAGGCTAAAACTCATTTAAATGGGGCTCGTCGAATAAGGACCAATTTGTCCGAAAATCCAAGCCTAACACCCCCTCCAAAAACCAAGTTCAATGATTTTTGGGGGAAAAGTCTATTACCCAAAAATTTGAAGTCTAATACCAATAAAAAGGGATTGGATATGAATAAGGTGAGAAATCTAAGGCTAATACTCATTTAAAATGGGGCTAGTCGCGTCAGGACCAATTTGTCTGAAAATCCAAGGTTAACACCCCCTCCAATAACAAAGTTCTATCATTTTGGGGGGAATAGTCTATTACCCATAAATTTGAAGTCTAATACCAACTAAAAGGGCTTGGATATGAACAAGGTTCAAAATATAAGGCTAATACTCATTTAATATGGGGCTCGTGAAGTCAGGACCAATTTGTCCGAAAATCCAAGGCTAACACCCCCCCTCAAAAACCAAGTTCTATCATTTTGGTGGGAAAAGTCTATTACCCATAAATTTGAAGTCTAATACCAACTAAAAGGGATTGGATATGAACAAGGTTAGAAATGTAAGGCTAATACTCATTTAAAATGGGGCTCGTCCAATCAGGACCAATTTGTCACGAAAATCCAAGGCTAACACCCCCTCCAAAAACCAAGTTCTATCATTTTGGGGGGAAAAGTCTATTACCCATAAATTTGAAGTCTAATACCAACAAAAAGGGATTGGATATGAACAAGGTTAGAAATATAAGGCTAATACTCATTTAAAATGGGGATCGTCAAGTCAGGACCAATTTGTCCGAAAATCCAAGGCTAACACCCCCTCCAAAAACCAAGTTCTATCATTTTGAGGGGAAAAGTCTATTACCCATAAATTTGAAGTGTAATACTAACTAAAAGGGATTGGATATGAACAAGGTTGGAAATCTAAGGCTAATACTCATTTAAAATGGGGGCTGGTCGAGTCGGGACCAATTTGTCCCAGAAAATCCAAGGCTAACACCCCCTCCAAAAACCAAGTTCTATCATTTTGGGGGGAAAAGCCTATTACCCATAAATTTGAAGTCCAATACCAACAAAAAGGGATTGGATATGAACAAGGTTAGAAATCTAAGGCTAATACTCATTTTAAATGGGGCTCGTGAAGTCAGGACCAATTTGTCCGAAAATCCAAGGCTAACACCCCCTCCAAAAACCAAGTTCTATCATTTTGAGGGGAAAAGTCTATTACCCATAAATTTGAATTCTAATACCAACTAAAAGGTATTGGATATGAACAAGGTTAGAAATGTAAGGCTAATACTCATTTAAAATGGGGCTCGTACAATCAGGACCAATTTGTCTGAAAATCCAAGGCTAACACCCCCTCCAAAAACCAAGTTCTATCATTTTGGGGGGAAAAGTCTATTACCCATAAATTTGAAGTCTAATACCAACAAAAAGGTATTGGATATGAACAAGGTTAGAAATATAAGGCTAATACTCATTTAATATGAGGCTCGTGAAGTCAGGACCAATTTGTCCGAAAATCCAAGGGTAACACCCCCCCTCAAAAACCAAGTTCTATCATTTTGGGGGGAAAAGTCTATTACCTATAAATTTCAAGTCCAATACCAACAAAAAGGGATTGGATATGAACAAGGTTAGAAATCTAAGGCTAATACTCATTTAAAATGGGGCTCGTTGAGTCAGGACCAATTTGTCCGAAAATCCAAGGCTAACACCCCCTCCAAAAACCAAGTTCAATCATTTTTAGGGGGAAAAGTCTATTACCCATAAATTTGAAGTCTAATACCAACTAAAAGGGATTGGATATGAACAAGGTTAGAAATATAAGGCTAATACTCATTTAAAATGGGGCTCGTCGAGTCAGTACCAATTTGGCCCAAAATCCAAGGGCTAACTCCCCTCCAAAAACCAAGTTCTATCATTTTGGGCGGAAAAGTCTATTACCCATAAATTTGAAGTCTAATACCAACAAAAAGGGATTGGATATGAACAAGGTTAGAAATCTAAGGCTAATACTCATTTAAAATGGGGCTCGTTGAGTCAGGACCAATTTGTCCGAAAATCCAAGGATAACACCCCCTCCAATAACCAAGTTCTATCATTTTGGGGGGAATAGTCTATTACCCATAAATTTGAAGTCTAAAACCAACTAAAAGGGCTTGGATATGAACAAGGTTAGAAATATAAGGCTAATACTCATTTAATATGGTGCTCGTGAAGTCAGGACCAATTTGTCCGAAAATCCAAGGCTAACATCCCCACCAAAAACCAAGTTCTATCATTTTGGGGGGAAAAGTCTATTACCCATAAATTTGAAGTCTAATACCAACTAAAAGGGATTGGATATGAACAAGTTTAGAAATCTAAGGCTAATACTCATTTAAAATGGGGCTCGTCGAGGGAGGACCAATTTGTTCGAAAATCCAAGGCTAACACCCCCACCAAAAACCAAGTTCTATCATTTTGGGGGGAAAAGTCTATTACCCAAAAATTTGAAGTCTAATACCAACTAAAAGGGATTGGATATGAACAAGGTTAGAAATCTAAGGCTAAAACTCATTTAAATGGGGCTCGTCGAATAAGGACCAATTTGTCCGAAAATCCAAGCCTAACACCCCCTCCAAAAACCAAGTTCAATGATTTTTGGGGGAAAAGTCTATTACCCATAAATTTGAATTCTATTACCAACTAAAAGGGATTGGATATGAAAAAGGTTATAAATATGAGGCTAATACTCATTTAAATGGGGCTCGTCGACTAAGGATCAATTTGTCCGAAAATCCAAGGCTAACACCCCCTCCAAAAACCAAGTTCTATCATTTTGGGGGGAAAAGTTTATTACCCATACATTTGAAGTCTAATACCAACTAAAAGGGATTGGATATGAACAAGGTTAGAAATATAAGGCTAATAGTCATTTAAAATAGGGCTCGTCGAGTCAGGACCAATTTGTCCGAAAATCCAAGGCTAACACCCCCTCCAAAAACCAAGTTCAATCATTTTTGGGAGAAACGTCTATTACCCATAAATTTGAAGTCTAATACCAACTAAAAGGGATTGGATATGAACAAGGTTAGAAATATAAGGCTAATACTCATTTAAATGGGGCTCGTCGAATAAGGATCAATTTGTCTGAAAATCCAAGGCTAACACCCCCTCCAAAAACCAAGTTCTATCATTTTGGGGGAAAATGTCTATTACCCATAAATTTGAAGTCTAATACCAACAAAAAGGGATTGGATATGAACAAGGTTAGAAATCTAAGGCTAATACTCATTTAAAATGGGGCTCGTCGAGGTAGGACCAATTTGTCCGAAAATCCAAGGCTAACACCCCCTCCAAAAACCAAGTTCTATCATTTTGGGGGGAAAATGTCTATTACCCATAAATTTGAAGTCTAATACCAACTAAAAGGGCTTGGATATGAACAAGGTTAGAAATATAAGGCTAATACTCATTTAAAATGGGGCTCATGAAGTCGGGGACCAATTTGTCCGAAAATCCAAGGCTAACACCCCCCCAAAAAACCAAGTTCTATCATTTTGGGGGGGAAAAAGTCTATTACCCATAAATTTGAAGTCTAATACCAACAAAAAGGGATTGGATATGAACAAGGTTAGAAATCTAAGACTAATACTCATTTAAAATGGGGTTCGTCGAAGTCGGGGACCAATTTGTCCGAAAAATCCAAGGCTAACACCCCCTCCAAAAACCAAGTTCTATCATTTTGTGGGGAAAAAGTCTATTACCCATAAATTTGAAGACTAATACCAACTAAAAGGGATTGGATATGAACAAGGTTAGAAATCTAAGTCTAATACTCATTTAAAATGGGGCTCGTTGAGTCGGGACCAATTTGTCCGAAAAATCCAAGCCTAACACCCCCTCCAAAAACCAAGTTCAATCATTTTTTGGGGGAAACGTCTATTACCCATAAATTTGAAGTCTAATACCAACTAAAAGGGATTGGATATGAACAAGGTTAGAAATATAAGGCTAATACTCATTTAAAAATAGGGCTCGTCGACTAAGGATCAATTTGTCCGAAAATCCAAGGCTAACACTCCTTCCAAAAACCAAGTTCTATCATTTTGGGGGGGAAAAAGTCTATTACCCATACATTTGAAGTCTAATACCAAACTAAAAGGGATTAGATATGAACAAGGTTAGAAATATAAGGCTAATACTCATTTAAAATGGGGCTCATCGAATAAGGATCAATTTGTCCGAAAATCCAAGGCTAACACCCCCTCCAAAAACCAAGTTCTATCATTTTTGGGGGAGAAAACGTCTATTACCCATAAATTTGAAGTCTAATACCAACTAAAAGGGATTGGATATGAACAAGGTTAGAAATATAAGGCTAATACTCATTTAAAATAGGGGCTCGTCGAGTGAGGACCAATTTGTCCGAAAATCCAAGGCTAACAACCCCCTCCAAAAACCAAGTTCAATCATTTTTGGGGGGAAAAGTCTATTACCCATAAATTTGAAGTCTAATACCAACTAAAAGGGATTGGATATGAACAAGGTTAGAAATATAAGGCTAATACTCATTTAAAATAGGGGCTCGTCGAGTCGGGACCAATTTGTCCGAAAAATCCAAGGCTAACACCCCCTCCAAAAACCAAGTTCAATCATTTTTGGGAGAAACGTCTATTACCCATAAATTTGAAGTCTAATACCAACTAAAAGGGATTGGATATGAACAAGGTTAGAAATATAAGGCTAATACTCATTTAAAATGGGGCTCGTCGAATAAGGATCAATTTGTCCGAAAAATCCAAGGCTAACACCCCCTCCAAAAACCAAGTTCTATCATTTTTGGGGGAAAATGTCTATTACCCATAAATTTGAAGTCTAATACCAACTAAAAGGGATTGGATATGAACAAGGTTAGAAATATAAGGCTAATACTCATTTAAAATGGGGCTCGTCGAGGTAAGGACCAATTTGTCCAGAAAATCCAAGGCTAACACCCCCTCCAAAAACCAAGTTCTATCATTTTGGGGGGAAAAATGTCTATTACCCATAAATTTGAAGTCTAATACCAACTAAAAGGGCTTGGATATGAACAAGGTTAGAAATATAAGGCTAATACTCATTTAAAATGGGGCTCATCGAAGTCAGGATCAATTTGTCCGAAAATCCAAGGCTAACACCCCCTCCAAAAACCAAGTTCTATCATTTTGGGGGGGAAAAAGTCTATTACCCATAAATTTGAAGTCTAATACCAACTAAAAAGGGATTGGATATGAACAAGGTTAGAGATCTAAGGCTAATACTCATTTAAAATGGGGCTCGTCGAGTCGAGGACCAATTTGTCCGAAAAATCCAAGGCTAACACCCCCTCCAAAAACCAAGTTCTATCATTTTTTGGGGAAAAGTCTATTACCCATAAATTTGAAGACTAATACCAACTAAAAGGGATTGGATATGAACAAAGTTAGAAATCTAAGTCTAATACTCATTTAAAATGGGGCTCGTCGAGTCAGGACCAATTTGTCCGAAAATCCAAGCCTAACACCCCCTCCAAAAACCAAGTTCAATCATTTTTGGGGGAAACGTCTATTACCCATAAATTTGAAGTCTAATACCAACTAAAAGGGATTGGATATGAACAAGGTTAGAAATATAAGGCTAATACTCATTTAAAATAGGGCTCGTCGACTAAGGATCAATTTGTCCGAAAATCCAAGGCTAACACCCCCTCCAAAAACCAAGTTCTATGATTTTGGGGGGAAAAGTCTATTACCCATAAATTTGAAGTCTAATACAAACTAAAAGGGATTGGATATGAACAAGGTTAGAAATATAAGGCTAATACTCATTTAAATGGAGCTCATCGAATAAGGATCAATTTGTCCGAAAATCCAAGGCTAACACCCCCTCCAAAAACCAAGTTCTATCATTTTGGGGGGAAAAGTCGATTACCCATAAATTTGAAGTCTAATACCAACTAAAAGGGATTGGATATGAACAAGGTTAGAAATATAAGGCTAATACTCATTTAAAATAGGGCTCGTCGAGTGAGGACCAATTTGTCCGAAAATCCAAGGCGAACAACCCCTCCAAAAACCAAGTTCAATCATTTTTGGGGGAAAAGTCTATTACCCATAAATTTGAAGTCTAATACCAACTAAAAGGGATTGGATATGAACAAGGTTAGAAATATAAGGCTAATACTCATTTAAAATAGGGCTCGTCGAGTCAGGACCAATTTGTCCGAAAATCCAAGGCTAACACCCCCTCCAAAAACCAAGTTCAATCATTTTTGGGAGAAACGTCTATTACCCATAAATTTGAAGTCTAATACCAAATAAAAGAGATTGGATATGAACAAGGTTAGAAATATAAGGCTAATACTCATATAAATGGGGCTCGTCGAATAAGGATCAATTTGTCACGAAAATCCAAGGCTAACACCCCCTCCAAAAACCAAGTTCTATCATTTTGGGGGAAAATGTCTATTACCCATAAATTTGAAGTCTAATACCAACTAAAAGGGATTGGATATGAACAAGGTTAGAAATATAAGGCTAATACTCATTTAAAATAGGGCTCGTCGAGTGAGGACCAATTTGTCCGAAAATCCAAGCCTAACACCCCCTCCAAAAACCAAGTTCTATCATTTTGAGGGGAAAAGTCTATTACCCATAAATTTGAAGTCTAATACCAACTAAAAGGGATTGGATATGAACAAGGTTAGAAATGTAAGGCTAATACTCATTTAAAATGGGGCTCGTCCAACCAGGACCAATTTGTCTGAAAATCCAAGGCTAACACCCCCTCCAAAAACCAAGTTCTATCATTTTGGGGGGAAAAGTCTATTACCCATAAATTTGAAGTCTAATACCAACAAAAAGGGATTGGATATGAACAAGGTTAGAAATATAAGGCTAATACTCATTTAAAATGGGGATCGTCAAGTCAGGACCAATTTGTCCGAAAATCCAAGGCTAACACACCCTCCAAAAACCAAGTTCTATCATTTTGAGGGGAAAAGTCTATTACCCATAAATTTGAAATGTAATACTAACTAAAAGGGATTGGATATGAACAAGGTTGGAAATCTAAGGCTAATACTCATTTAAAATGGGGCTCGTCGAGTCGGGACCAATTTGTCCGAAAATCCAAGGCTAACACCCCCTCCAAAAACCAAGTTCTATCATTTTTGGGGGAATAGTCTATTACCCATAAATTTGAAGTCTAATACCAACTAAAAAGGGCTTGGATATGAACAAGGTTATAAATATAAGGCTAATACTCATTTAAAATGGGGCTCGTGAAGTCGGGACCAATTTGTCCGAAAATCCAAGGCTAAACCCCCCCAAAAAACCAAGTTCTATCATTTTGGGGGAAAAAAGTCTATTACCCATAAATTTGAAGCTTAATACCATCTAAAAGGTATTGGATATGAACTAGGTTAGAAATCTAAGGCTAATACTCATTTAAAAATGGGGCTCGTGAAGTCAGGACCAATTTGTCCGAAAATCCAAGGCTAACACCCCCTCCAAAAACCAAGTTCTATCATTTTGGGGGGAAAAGTCTATTACCCATAAATTTGAAGTCTAATACCAAGTAAAAGGGATTGGATATGAACAAGGTTAGAAATATAAGGCTAATACTCATTTAAAAATAGGGCTCGTCGAGTGAGGACCAATTTGTCCAAAAAATCCAAGACTAACACCCCCTCCAAAAACCAAGTTCAATCATTTTTTGGGGGAAAAGTCTATTACCCATAAATTAAAGTCTAATACCAACTAAAAGGGATTGGATATGAACAAGGTTAGAAATCTAAGTCTAATACTCATTTAAAATGGGGCTTGTCGAGTGAGGATCAATTTGTCCGAAAATCCAAGCCTAACACCCCCTCCAAAAACCAAGTTCAATCATTTTCGGGGGAAAAGTCTATTACCCATAAATTTGAAGTCTAAATACCAACAAAAAGGGATTGGATATGAACAAGGTTATAAATCTAAGGCTAATACTCATTTAAAATGGGGCTCGTGAAGTCAGGACCAAATTGTCTGAAAATCCAAGGCTAACAACCCCTCCAAAAACCAAGTTCTATCATTTTGAGGGGCAAAGTCTATTACTAATAAGTTTGAAGTCTAATACCAACTAAAAGGGATTGGATATAAACAAGAATAGAAATATAAGGCTAATACTCATTTAAAATTTGGGCTCGTCGAGTCAGGAGCAATTTGTCCGAAAATCCAAGGCTAACACCCCCTCCAAAAACCAAGTTCAATCATTTTTGGGAGAAACGTCTATTACCCATAAATTTGAAGTCTAATACCAAAAAAAAGGGATTGGATATGAACAAGGTTAGAAATATAAGGCTAATACTCATTTAAAATAGGGCTCGTCGAGTGAGGACCAATTTGTCCGAAAATCCAAGGCGAACACCCCCTCCAAAAACCAAGTTCAATCTTTTTTGGGGGAAAAGTCTATTACCCATAAATTTGAAGTCTAATACCAACTAAAAGGGATTGGATATGAACAAGGTTAGAAATATAAGGCTAATACTCATTTAAAATAGGGCTCGTCGAGTCAGGACCAATTTGTCCGAAAATCCAAGGCTAACACCCCCTCCAAAAACCAAGTTCAATCATTTTTGGGAGAAACGTCTATTACCCATAAATTTGAAGTCTAATACCACCTAAAAGGGATTGGATATGAACAAGGTTAGAAATATAAGGCTAATACTCATATAAATGGGGCTCGTCGAATAAGGATCAATTTGTCTGAAAATCCAAGGCTAACACCCCCTCCAAAAACCAAGTTCTATCATTTTGGGAGAAAATGTCTATTACCCATAAATTTGAAGTCTAATACCAACTAAAAGGGATTGGATATGAACAAGGTTAGAAATATAAGGCTAATACTCATTTAAAATAGGGCTCGTCGAGTGAGGACCAATTTGTCCGAAAATCCAAGGCGAACACCCCCTCCAAAAAACCAAGTTCAATCATTTTTGGGGGAAAAGTCTATTACCCATAAATTTGAAGTCTAATACCAACTAAAAGGGATTGGATATTAAAAAGGTTATAAATATGAGGCTAATACTCATTTAAATGGGGCTCGTCGAATAAGGATCAATTTGTCCGAAAATCCAAGGCTAACACCCCCTCCAAAAACCAAGTTCTATCATTTTGGGGGGAAAAGTCTATTACCCATAAATTTGAAGTCTAATACCAACAAAAAGGGATTGGATATGAACAAGGTTAGAAATCTAAGACGAAATACTCATTTAAAATGGGGCTCGTGACGTCAGGACCAATTTGTCCGAAAATCCAAGGCTAACACCCCCTCCGAAAACCAAGTTCTATCATTTTGCGGGGAAAAGTCTATTACCCATAAATTTGAAGACTAATACCAACTAAAAGGGATTGGATATGAACAAGGTTAGAAATCTAAGTCTAATACTCATTTAAAATGGGGCTCGTTGAGTCAGGACCAATTTGTCCGAAAATCCAAGCCTAACACCCCCTCCAAAAACCAAGTTCTATCATTTTGAGGGGAAAAGTCTATTACCCATAAATTTGAAGTCTAATACCAACTAAAAGGGATTGGATATGAACAAGGTTAGAAATGTAAGGCTAATACTCATTTAAAATGGGGCTCGTCCCAATCGGGACCAATTTGTCTGAAAATCCAAGGCTAACACCCCCTCCAAAAACCAAGTTCTATCATTTTGGGGGGAAAAGTCTATTACCCATAAATTTGAAGTCTAATACCAACAAAAAGGGATTGGATATGAACAAGGTTAGAAATATAAGGCTAATACTCATTTAAAATGGGGATCGTCAAGTCAGGACCAATTTGTCCGAAAATCCAAGGCTAACACCCCCTCCAAAAACCAAGTTCTATCATTTTGAGGGGAAAAGTCTATTACCCATAAATTTGAAGTGTAATACTAACTAAAAGGGATTGGATATGAACAAGGTTGGAAATCTAAGGCTAATACTCATTTAAAATGGGGCTCGTCGAGTCAGGACCAATTTGTCCGAAAATCCAAGGCTAACACCCCCTCCAAAAACCAAGTTCTATCATTTTTGGGGGAATAGTCTATTACCCATAAATTTGAAGTCTAATACCAACTAAAAGGGCTTGGATATGAACAAGGTTAGAAATATAAGGCTAATACTCATTTAAAATGGGGCTCGTGAAGTCAGGACCAATTTGTCCGAAAATCCAAGGCTAAACCCCCCCCAAAAAACCAAGTTCTATCATTTTGGGGGAAAAAGTCTATTACCCATAAATTTGAAGCTTAATACCATCTAAAAGGTATTGGATATGAACTAGGTTAGAAATCTAAGGCTAATACTCATTTAAAATGGGGCTCGTGAAGTCAGGACCAATTTGTCCGAAAATCCAAGGCTAACACCCCCCTCCAAAAAACCAAGTTCTATCATTTTGGGGGGAAAAGTCTATTACCCATAAATTTGAAGTCTAATACCAAGTAAAAGGGATTGGATATGAACAAGGTTAGAAATCTAAGTCTAATACTCATTTAAAATGGGGCTTGTCGAGTGAGGATCAATTTGTCCGAAAATCCAAGCCTAACACCCCCCTCCAAAAAACCAAGTTCAATCATTTTCGGGGGAAAAAGTCTATTACCCATAAATTTGAACTCTAAATACCAACAAAAAGGGATTGGATATGAACAAGGTTATAAATCTAAGGCTAATACTCATTTAAAATGGGGCTCGTGAAGTCAGGACCAAATTGTCTGAAAATCCAAGGCTAACAACCCTTCCAAAAACCAAGTTCTATCATTTTGAGGGGCAAAGTCTATTTCTAATAAATTTGAAGTCTAATACCAACTAAAAGGGATTGGATATAAACAAGAATAGAAATATAAGGCTAATACTCATTTAAATGGGGCTCCTCGAATAAGGATCAATTTGTCCGAAAATCCAAGGCTAACACCCCCCTCCAAAAACCAAGTTCTATCATTTTGGGGGAGAAACGTCTATTACCCATAAATTTGAAGTCTAATACCAACTAAAAGGGATTGGATATGAACAAGGTTAGAAATATAAGGCTAATACTCATTTAAATGCGGCTCGTCGAATAAGGATCAATTTGTCTGAAAATCCAAGGCAAACACCCCCTCCAAAAACCAAGTTCTATCATTTTGGGGGGAAAAGTCTATTACCCATAAATTTGAAGTCTAATACCAACTAAAAGGGATTGGATATGAACAAGGTTAGAAATATAAGGCTAATACTCATTTAAAATAGGGCTCGTCGAGTGAGGACCAATTTGTCTGAAAATCCAAGGCGAACACCCCCCTCCAAAAACCAAGTTCAATCATTTTTGGGGGAAAAGTCTATTACCCATAAATTTGAAGTCTAATACCAACTAAAAGGTATTGGATATGAACAAGGTTAGAAATCTAAGGCTAATACTCAATTAAATGGGGCTCGTCGAATAAGGACCAATTTGTCCAAAAATCCAAGCCTAACACCCCCTCCAAAAACCAAGTTCAATGATTTTTGGGGGAAAAGTCTATTACCCATAAATTTGAAGTCTAATACCAACTAAAAGGGATTGGATATTAAAAAGGTTATAAATATGAGGCTAATACTCATTTAAATGGGGGCTCGTCGAATAAGGATCAATTTGTCCGAAAATCCAAGGCTAACACCCCCTCCAAAAACCAAGTTCTATCATTTTGGGGGGAAAAGTCTATTACCCATAAATTTGAAGTCTAATACCAACAAAAAGGGATTGGATATGAACAAGGTTAGAAATCTAAGGCTAATACTCATTTAAAATGGGGCTCGTGACGTCAGGACCAATTTGTCCGAAAAATCCAAGGCTAACACCCCTCCAAAAAACCAAGTTCTATCATTTTGCGGGGAAAAGTCTATTACCCATAAATTTTAAGACTAATACCAACTAAAAGGGATTGGATATGAACAAGGTTAGAAATCTAAGTCTAATACTCATTTAAAATGGGGCTCGTTGAGTCAGGACCAATTTGTCCGAAAATCCAAGCCTAACACCCCCTCCAAAAACCAAGTTCAATCATTTTTGGGGGAAACGTCTATTACCCATAAATTTGAAGTATAATACCAACTAAAAGGGATTGGATATGAACAAGGTTAGAAATATAAGGCTAATACTCATTTAAAATAGGGCTCGTCGACTAAGGATCAATTTGTCCGAAAATCCAAGGCTAACACTCCTACCAAAAACCAAGTTCTATCATCTTGGGGGGAAAAGTCTATTACCCATAAATTTGAAGTCTAATACCAACTAAAAGGGATTGGATAAGAACAAGGTTAGAAATATAAGGCTAATACTCATTTAATAAAATCCAAGGCTAACACCCCCTCTAAAAACCAAGTTCAATCATTTTTGGGGGAAAAGTTTATTACCCATAAATTTGAAGTCTAATACCAACTAAAAGGGATTGGATATGAACAAGGTTAGAAATATAAAGCTAATACTCATTTAAATGGGGCTCGTCGAATAAGGATCAATTTGTCCGAAAATCCAAGGCTAACACCCCCTCCAAAAACCAAGTTCTATCATTTTGGGGGGAAAAGTCTATTACCCATAAATTTGAAGTCTAATACCAACTAAAAGGGATTGGATATGAAAAAGGTTAGAAATATAAGGCTAATACTCATTTAAATGGGGCTCGTCGAATAAGGATCAATTTGTCCGAAA
>CM054991.1:140801-167018 GCA_029030765.1 Salix suchowensis
AAGGCTAACACTCCTTCCAAAAACCAAGTTCTATCATTTTGGGTGGAAAAGTCTATTACCCATAAATTTGAAGTCTAATACCAACTAAAAGGGCTTCGATATGAACAAGGTTAGAAATATAAGGCTAATTCTAATTTAAAATGGGGCTCCTCGAGTCAGGGACCAATTTGTCCGAAAATCCAAGGCTAACACCCCCTCCAAAAACCAAGTTCTATCATTTTTGGGGGGAAAAGTCTATTACCCATAAATTTTAAGTCTAATACCAACTAAAAGGTATTGGATATGAAAAAGGTTAGAAATATAAGGCTAATACTCATTTAAATGGGGCTCGTCGAATAAGGGTCAATTTGTCCGAAAATGCAAGGCTAACACCCCCTCTAAAAACCAAGTTCAATCATTTTTGGGGGAAAAGGCTTTTACCCATAAATTTGAAGTCTAATACCAACTAAAAGGTATTGAATATGAACAAGGTTAGAAATATAAGGCTAATACTCATTTAAATGGGGCTCGTCGAATAAGGATCAATTTGTCCAAAAATCCAAGGCTAACACCCCCTCCAAAAACCAAGTTCAATCATTTTTGGGGGAAAAGTCTATTACCCATAAATTTGAAGTCTAATACCAAATAAAAGGTATTGGATATGAACAAGGTTAGAAATCTAATGCTAATACTCATTTAAATGGGGCTCGTCGAATAAGGATCAATTTGTCCGAAAATCCAAGGCTAACACTCCTTCCAAAAACCAAGTTCTATCATTTTGGGTGGAAAAGTCTATTACCCATAAATTTGAAGTCTAATACCAACTAAAAGGGCTTCGATATGAACAAGGTTAGAAATATAAGGCTAATTCTAATTTAAAATGGGGCTCCTCGAGTCAGGACCAATTTGTCCGAAATCCAAGGCTAACACCCCCTCCAAAAACCAAGTTCTATCATTTTGGGGGGAAAAGTCTATTACCCATAAATTTTAAGTCTAATACCAACTAAAAGGTATTGGATATGAAAAAGGTTAGAAATATAAGGCTAATACTCATTTAAATGGGGCTCGTCGAATAAGGGTCAATTTGTCCGAAAATGCAAGGCTAACACCCCCTCTAAAAACCAAGTTCAATCATTTTTGGGGGAAAAGGCTTTTACCCATAAATTTGAAGTCTAATACCAACTAAAAGGTATTGAATATGAACAAGGTTAGAAATATAAGGCTAATACTCATTTAAATGGGGCTCGTCGAATAAGGATCAATTTGTCCAAAAATCCAAGGCTAACACCCCCTCCAAAAACCAAGTTCAATCATTTTTGGGGGAAAAGTCTATTACCCATAAATTTGAAGTCTAATACCAAATAAAAGGTATTGGATATGAACAAGGTTAGAAATCTAATGCTAATACTCATTTAAATGGGGCTCGTCGAATAAGGATCAATTTGTCCGAAAAATCCAAGGCTAACACTCCTTCCAAAAACCAAGTTCTATCATTTTGGGTGGAAAAGTCTATTACCCATAAATTTGAAGTCTAATACCAACTAAAAGGGCTTCGATATGAACAAGGTTAGAAATATAAGGCTAATTCTAATTTAAAATGGGGCTCCTCGAGTCAGGACCAATTTGTCCGAAAATCCAAGGCTAACACCCCCTCCAAAAACCAAGTTCTATCATTTTTGGGGGGAAAAGTCTATTACCCATAAATTTTAAGTCTAATACCAACTAAAAGGTATTGGATATGAAAAAGGTTAGAAATATAAGGCTAATACTCATTTAAATGGGGCTCGTCGAATAAGGGTCAATTTGTCCGAAAATGCAAGGCTAACACCCCCTCTAAAAACCAAGTTCAATCATTTTTGGGGGAAAAGGCTTTTACCCATAAATTTGAAGTCTAATACCAACTAAAAGGTATTGAATATGAACAAGGTTAGAAATATAAGGCTAATACTCATTTAAATGGGGCTCGTCGAATAAGGATCAATTTGTCCAAAAATCCAAGGCTAACACCCCCTCCAAAAACCAAGTTCTATCATTTTGGGTGGAAAAGTCTATTACCCATAAATTTGAAGTCTAATACTAACTAAAAGGGCTTGGATATGAAAAATATTAGAAATATAAGGCTAATACTCATTTAAAATAGGGCTCGTCGAGTGAGGACCAATTTGTCCGAAAATCCAAGGCGAATACCCCCTCCAAAAACCAAGTTCTATCATTTTGGGGGGAAAAGTCTATTACCCATAAATTTGAAGTCTAATACCAACTAAAAGGGATTGGATATGAAAAAGGTTAGAAATATAAAGCTAATACTCATTTAAAATAGGGCTCGTCGAGTGAGGACCAATTTGTCCGAAAATCCAAGGCGAACACCCCCTCCAAAAACCAAGTTCAATCATTTTTGGGGGAAAAGTCTATTACCCATAAATTTGAAGTCTAATACCAACTAAAAGGTATTGTATATGAACAAGGTTAGAAATCTAATGCTAATACTCATTTAAATGGGGCTCGTCGAATAAGGATCAATTTGTCCGAAAATCCAAGGCTAACACTCCTTCCAAAAACCAAGTTCTATCATTTTGGGTGGAAAAGTCTATTACCCATAAATTTGAAGTCTAATACCAACTAAAAGGGCTTCGATATGAACAAGGTTAGAAATATAAGGCTAATACTAATTTAAAATGGGGCTCCTCGAGTCAGGACCAATTTGTCCGAAATCCAAGGCTAACACCCCCTCCAAATACCAAGTTCTATCATTTTGGGGGGAAAAGTCTATTACCCATAAATTTGAAGTTTAATACAAACAAAAAGGGATTGGATATGAACAAGGTTAGAAATCTAAGGCTAATACTCATTTAAAATGGGGCTCGTCGAGTCAGGACCAATTTGTCCGAAAATCCAAGGCTAACACCCCCTCCAAAAACCAAGTTCTATCATTTTTGGGGGAATAGTCTATTACCCATAAATTTGAAGTCTAATACCAACTAAAAGGGCTTGGATATGAATAAGGTTAGAAATATAAGGCTAATACTCATTTAAAATGGGGCTCGTGAAGTCAGGACCAATTTGTCCGAAAATCCAAGGCTAAACCCCCCCCAAAAAACCAAGTTCTATCATTTTGGGGGAAAAAGTCTATTACCCATAAATTTGAAGCTTAATACCATCTAAAAGGTATTGGATATGAACTAGGTTAGAAATCTAAGGCTAATACTCATTTAAAATGGGGCTCGTGAAGTTAGGACCAATTTGTCCGAAAATCCAAGGCTAACACCCCCTCCAAAAACCAAGTTCTATAATTTTGGGGGGAAAAGTCTATTACCCATAAATTTGAAGTCTAATACCAAGTAAAAGGGATTGGATATGAACAAGGTTAGAAATATAAGGCTAATACTCATTTAAAATAGGGCTCGTCGAGTGAGGACCAATTTGTCCAAAAATCCAAGGCTAACACCCCCTCCAAAAACCAAGTTCAATCATTTTTGGGGGAAAAGTCTATTATCCATAAATTAAAGTCTAATACCAAATAAAAGGGATTGGATATGAACAAGGTTAGAAATCTAAGTCTAATACTCATTTAAAATGGGGCTTGTCGAGTGAGGATCAATTTGTCCGAAAATTCAAGCCTAACACCCCCTCCAAAAACCAAGTTCAATCATTTTCGGGGGAAAAGTCTATTACCCATAAATTTGAAGTCTAATACCAACAAAAAGGGATTGGATATGAACAAGGTTATAAATCTAAGGCTAATACTCATTTAAAATGGGGCTCGTGAAGTCGAGACCAAATTTGTCTGAAAATCCAAGGCTAACAACCCCTCCAAAAACCAAGTTCTATCATTTTGAGGGGCAAAAGTCTATTACCCAATAAATTTGAAGTCTAATACAAACTAAAAGGGATTGGATATAAACAAGAATAGAAATATAAGGCTAATACTCATTTAAAATTTGGGCTCGTCGAGTCAGGACCAATTTGTCCGAAAATCCAAGGCTAACACCCCCTCCAAAAACCAAGTTCTATCATTTTTGGGGGAAAATGTCTATTACCCATAAATTTGAAGTCTAAAACCAACAAAAAGGGATTGGATATGAACAAGGTTAGAAATATAAGGCTAATACTCATTTAAAATGGGGCTCGTGAAGTCAGGACCAATTTGTCCGAAAATCCAAGGCTAACACCCCCTCCAAAAACCAAGTTTCTATCATTTTAGGGGGGAAAAGTCTATTACCCATAAATTTGAAGTCTAATACCAACTAAAAAGGGATTGGATATGAACAAGGTTATAAATCTAAGGCTAATACTCATTTAAAATGGGGCTCGTCAAGTCGAGACCAATTTGTCCCGAAAATCCAAGGCTAACACCCCCTCCAAAAACCAAGTTCTATCATTTTGGGGGAAAAAATGTCTATTACCCATAAATTTGAAGTCTAATACCAACAAAAAGGTATTGGATATGAACAAGGTTAGAAATCTAAGGCTAATACTCATTTAAAATGGGGCTCGTCAAGTCAGGACCAATTTGTCTGAAAATCCAAGGCTAACACCCCCTCCAAAAACCAAGTTCTATCATTTTGGGAGGAAAAGTCTATTACCCATAAATTTGAAGTCTAATACCAACTAAAAGGTATTGGATATGAAAAAGGTTACAAATCTAAGGCTAATACTCATTTAAAATAGGGCTCGTCGAGTCAGGACCAATTTGTCCGAAAAATCCAAGGCTAACACCCCCTCCAAAAACCAAGTTCAATCATTTTTGGGGGGAAAAGTCTATTACCCATAAATTTGAAGTCTAATACCAACTAAAAGGGATTGGATATGAACAAGGTTAGAAATATAAGGCTAATACTCATTTAAAATAGGGGCTCTTCGAGTGAGGACCAATTTGTCCGAAAATCCAAGGCTAACACCCCCTCCAAAAACCAAGTTCTATCATTTTGGGGGAAAAAGTCTATTACCCATAAATTTGAAGTCTAATACCAACAAAAAGGGATTGGATATGAACAAGGTTAGAAATCTAAGGCTAATACTCATTTAAAATGGGGCTCGTAGAGTCAGGACCAATTTGTCCGAAAATCCAAGGCTAACACCCCCTCCAAAAACCAAGTTCTATCATTTTTGGGGGAATAGTCTATTACCCATAAATTTGAAGTCTAATACCAACTAAAAGGGCTTGGATATGAATAAGGTTAGAAATATAAGGCTAATACTCATTTAAAATGGTGCTCGTGAAGTCAGGACCAATTTGTCCGAAAATCAAAGGCTAACACCCCCTCCAAAAACCAAGTTCAATCATTTTTGGGGGGAAAAGTCTATTACCCATAATTTTGAAGTCTAATACCAACTAAAAGGGATTGGATATGAACAAGGTTAGAAATCTAAGGCTAATACTCATTTAAAATGGGGCTCGTAGAGTCAGGACCAATTTGTTTGAAAATCCAAGTCTAACACCCCCTCCAAAAACCAAGTTCAATCATTTTTGGGGGAAAAGTCTATTACCCATAAATTTGAAGTCTAATAACAACTAAAAGAGATTGGATATGAACAAGGTTAGAAATATAAGGCTAATACACATTTAAAATGGGGCTCGTCGAGTCAGGACCAATTTGTCCGAAAATCCAAGGCTAACACCCTCTCCAAAAACCAAGTTCAATCATTTTTGGGGGAAAAGTCTATTACCCATAAATTTGAAGTCTAATACCAACAAAAAGGTATTGGATATGAACAAGGTTAGAAATCTAAGGCTAATACTCATTTAAAATGGGGCTCGTCAAGTCAGGACCAATTTGTCTGAAAATCCAAGGCTAACAGCCCCTCCAAAAACCAAGTTCAATCATTTTTGGGGGGGAAAAAGTCTATTACCCATAAATTTGAAGTCTAATACCAACTAAAAGGGTATTGGATATGAACAAGGTTAGAAATCTAAGGCTAATACTCATTTAAAATAGGGGCTCGTCGAGTAAGGAACAATTTGTCCGAAAATCCAAGGCTAACACCCCTCCAAAAACCAAGTTCAATCATTTTTGGGGGGGAAAAGTCTATTACCCATAAATTTGAAGTCTAATACCAACTAAAAGGGATTGGATATGAACAAGGTTAGAAATATAAGGCTAATACTCATTTAAAATAGGGGCTCTTCGAGTGAGGACCAATTTGTCCGAAAATCCAAGGCTAACACCCCCTCCAAAAACCAAGTTCTATCATTTTGGGGGGAAAAGTCTATTACCCATAAATTTGAAGTCTAATACCAACAAAAAGGGATTGGATATGAACAAGGTTAGAAATATAAGGCTAATACTCATTTAAAATGGGGCTCGTCGAGTCAGGGACCAATTTGTCCGAAAAATCCAAGGCTAACACCCCCTCCAAAAACCAAGTTCTATCATTTTTGGGGGAATATCTATTACCCATAAATTTGAAGTCTAATACCAACTAAAAGGGCTTGGATATGAACAAGGTTAGAAATATAAAGCTAATACTCATTTAAAATGGGGCTCGTGAAGTCAGGACCAATTTGTCCGAAAATCCAAGGCTAACATCCCCCCCAAAAACCAAGTTCTATCATTTTGGGGGAAAAAGTCTATTACCCATAAATTTGAAGTTTAAAACCATATAAAAGGTATTGGATATGAAATAGGTTAGAAATCTAAGGCTAAAACTCATTTAAAATGGGGCTCGTGAAGTCAGGACCAATTTGTCCGAAAATCCAAAGCTAACACCCCCTCCAAAAACCAAGTTCAATCATTTTTGGGGGGGAAAGTCTATTACCCATAAATTTGAAGTCTAATACCAACTAAAAGTGATTGGATATGAACAAGGTTAGAAATCTAAGGCTAATACTCATTTAAAATGGGGCTCGTAGAGTCAGGACCAATTTGTTTGAAAATCCAAGTCTAACACCCCCTCCAAAAACCAAGTTCAATCATTTTTGGGGGAAAAGTCTATTACCCATAAATTTGAAGTCTAATAACAACTAAAAGAGATTGGATATGAACAAGGTTAGAAATATAAGGCTAATACACATTTAAAATGGGGCTCGTCGAGTCAGTGACCAATTTGTCCGAAAAATCCAAGGCTAACACCCCCTCCAAAAACCAAGTTCAATCATTTTTGGGGGGAAAAGTCTATTACCCATAAATTTGAAGTCTAATACCAACTAAAAGGGATTGGATATGAACAAGGTTAGAAATATAAGGCTAATACTCATTTAAAATAGGGCTCTTCGAGTGAGGACCAATTTGTCCGAAAATCCAAGGCTAACACCCCCTCCAAAAACCAAGTTCTATCATTTTTGGGGGGGAAAAGTCTATTACCCATAAATTTGAAGTCTAATACCAACAAAAAGGGATTGGATATGAACAAGGTTAGAAATATAAGGCTAATACTCATTTAAAATGGGGCTCGTAGAGTCAGGAACAATTTGTCCAAAAATCCAATGCTAACACCCCCTCCAAAAACCAAGTTCTATCATTTTTGGGGGAATAGTCTATTACCCATAAATTTGAAGTCTAATACCAACTAAAAGGGCTTGGATATGAACAAGGTTAGAAATATAAGGCTAATACTCATTTAAAATGGGGCTCATGAAGTCAGGACCAATTTGTCCGAAAATCCAAGGCTAACACCCCCCCAAAAACCAAGTTCTATCATTTTGGGGGAAAAAGTCTATTACCCATAAATTTGAAGTTTAAAACCATATAAAAGGTATTGGATATGAACTAGGTTAGAAATATAAGGCTAATACTCATTTAAAATGGGGCTCGTGAAGTGAGGACCAATTTGTCCGAAAATTCCAAGTCTAACACCCCTCCAAAAACCAAGTTCAATCATTTTTGGGGGAAAAGTCTATAACCCATAAATTTGAAGTCTAATACCAACTAAAAGAGATTGGATATGAACAAGGTTAGAAATATAAGGCTAATACACATTTAAAATGGGGCTCGTCGAGTCAGGACCAATTTGTCCGAAAATCCAAGGCTAACACCCCCTCCAAAAACCAAGTTCAATCATTTTTGGGGGAAAAGTCTATTACCCTATAAATTTGAAAGTCTAATACCAACTAAAAGGGATTGGATATGAACAAGGTTAGAAATATAAGGCTAATACTCATTTAAAATGGGGCTCGTCGAATAAGGACCAATTTGTCCGAAAATCCAAGGCTAACACCCTTCCAAAAACCAAGTTCTATCATTTTTGGGGGGAAAAGTCTATTACCCATAAATTTGAAGTCTAATACCAACAAAAAGGGATTGGATATGAACAAGGTTAGAAATATAAGGCTAATACTCATTTAAAATGGGGCTCGTAGAGTCAGGACCAATTTGTCCGAAAAATCCAAGGCTAACACCCCCTCCAAAAACCAAGTTCAATCATTTTTGGGGGAAAAGTCTATTACCCATAAATTTGAAGTCTAATACCAACTAAAAGGGATTGGATATGAACAAGGTTAGAAATATAAGGCTAATACTCATTTAAAATGGGGCTCGTCGAAGTCAGGGACCAATTTGTCCGAAAATCCAAGGCTAACACCCCCTCCAAAAACCAAGTTCAATCATTTTTGGGGGGAAAAGTCTATTACCCATAAATTTGAAGTCTAATACCAACTAAAAAGGGTATTGGATATGAACAAGGTTAGAAATCTAAGGCTAATACTCATTTAAAATGGGGCTCGTCAAGTCAGGACCAATTTGTCCGAAAAATCCAAGGCTAACACCCCCTCCAAAAACCAAGTTCAATCATTTTTGGGGGGAAAAGTCTATTACCCATAAATTTGAAGTCTAATACCAACTAAAAGGGTATTGGATATGAACAAGGTTAGAAATCTAAGGCTAATACTCATTTAAAATAGGGGCTCGTCGAGTAAGGACCAATTTGTCCGAAAAATCCAAGGCTAACACCCCCTCCAAAAACCAAGTTCAATCATTTTTGGGGGGAAAAGTCTATTACCCATAAATTTGAAGTCTAATACCAACTAAAAGGGATTGGATATGAACAAGGTTAGAAATATAAGGCTAATAC
Source organism: Salix suchowensis (assembly GCA_029030765.1). Lineage (NCBI taxonomy): Eukaryota > Viridiplantae > Streptophyta > Magnoliopsida > Malpighiales > Salicaceae > Salix > Salix suchowensis. The sequence continues at coordinate 149,787 of CM054991.1, forward strand.
TCATTTAAAATGGGGCTCGTCGAGTGAGGACCAATTTGTCCGAAAAATCCAAGGCTAACACCCCCTCCAAAAACCAAGTTCTATCATTTTTGGGGGGAAAAGTCTATTACCCATAAATTTGAAGTCTAATACCAACTAAAAAGGGATTGGATATGAACAAGGTTAGAAATATAAGGCTAATACTCATTTAAAATGGGGCTCGTGAAGTCACGACCAATTTGTCCGAAAATCCAAGGCTAACACCCCCTCCAAAAACCAAGTTCTATCATTTTTGGGGGAAAAAGTCTATTACCCATAAATTTGAAGTCTAATACCAACTAAAAAGGGATTGGATATGAACAAGGTTAGAAATATAAGGCTAATACTCATTTAAAATGGGGCTCGTAGAGTCAGGGACCAATTTGTCCGAAAAATCCAAGGCTAACACCCCCTCCAAAAACCAAGTTCTATCATTTTTGGGGGAAATAGTCTATTACCCATAAATTTGAAGTCTAATACCAACTAAAAAGGGATTGGATATGAACAAGGTTAGAAATATAAAGGCTAATACTCATTTAAAATGGGGCTCGTGAAGTCAGGGACCAATTTGTCCGAAAATCCAAGGCTAACACCCCCTCCAAAAACCAAGTTCTATCATTTTTGGGGGGAAAAAGTCTATTACCCATAAATTTGAAGTCTAATACCATACTAAAAGGGTATTGGATATGAACATAGGTTAGAAATCTAAGGCTAATACTCATTTAAAATGGGGCTCGTGAAGTCAGGACCAATTTGTCCGAAAATCCAAGTCTAACACCCCCTCCAAAAACCAAGTTCAATCATTTTTGGGGGGAAAAGTCTATTACCCATAAATTTGAAGTCTAATACCAACTAAAAGAGATTGGATATGAACAAGGTTAGAAATATAAGGCTAATACACATTTAAAATGGGGCTCGTCGAGTCAGGACCAATTTGTCCGAAAAATCCAAGGCTAACACCCCCCTCCAAAAACCAAGTTCTATCATTTTTGGGGGGAAAAGTCTATTACCCATAAATTTGAAGTCTAATACCAACTAAAAAGGGATTGGATATGAACAAGGTTAGAAATATAAGGCTAATACTCATTTAAAATAGGGGCTCTTCGAAGTGAGGACCAATTTGTCCGAAAAATCCAAGGCTAACACCCCCTCCAAAAACCAAGTTCTATCATTTTTGGGGGGGAAAAGTCTATTACCCATAAATTTGAAGTCTAATACCAACTAAAAGGGATTGGATATGAACAAGGTTAGAAATATAAGGCTAATACTCATTTAAAATAGGGGCTCTTCGAGTGAGGACCAATTTGTCCGAAAAATCCAAGGCTAACACCCCTCCAAAAACCAAGTTCTATCATTTTGGGGGGAAAAGTCTATTACCCATAAATTTGAAGTCTAATACCAACAAAAAGGGATTGGATATGAACAAGGTTAGAAATATAAGGCTAATACTCATTTAAAATGGGGCTCGTGAAGTCACGACCAATTTGTCCGAAAATCCAAGGCTAACACCCCCTCCAAAAACCAAGTTCTATCATTTTGGGGGGAAAAGTCTATTACCCATAAATTTGAAGTCTAATACCAACAAAAAGGGATTGGATATGAACAAGGTTAGAAATATAAGGCTAATACTCATTTAAAATGGGGCTCGTAGAGTCAGGACCAATTTGTCCAAAAATCCAAGGCTAACACCCCCTCCAAAAACCAAGTTCTATCATTTTTGGGGGAATAGTCTATTACCCATAAATTTGAAGTCTAATACCAACTAAAAGGGCTTGGATATGAACAAGGTTAGAAATATAAAGCTAATACTCATTTAAAATGGGGCTCATGAAGTCAGGACCAATTTGTCCGAAAATCCAAGGCTAACACCCCCCCCAAAAACCAAGTTCTATCATTTTGGGGGAAAAAGTCTATTACCCATAAATTTGAAGTTTAAAACCATATAAAAGGTATTGGATATGAAATAGGTTAGAAATCTAAGGCTAAAACTCATTTAAAATGGGGCTCGTGAAGTCAGGACCAATTTGTCCGAAAATCCAAGTCTAACACCCCCTCCAAAAACCAAGTTCTATCATTTTTGGGGGAAAAGTCTATAACCCATAAATTTGAAGTCTAATACCAACTAAAAGAGATTGGATATGAACAAGGTTAGAAATATAAGGCTAATACACATTTAAAATGGGGCTCGTCGAGTCAGGACCAATTTATCCGAAAATCCAAGGCTAACACCCCCTCCAATCCAAAAACCAAGTTCTATCATTTTGGGGGGAAAAGTCTATTACCCATAAATTTGAAGTCTAATACCAACAAAAAGGGATTGGATATGAACAAGGTTAGAAATATAAGGCTAATACTCATTTAAAATAGGGCTCTTCGAGTGAGGACCAATTTGTCCGAAAATCCAAGGCTAACACCCCCTCCAAAAACGAAGTTCTATCATTTTGGGGGGAAAAGTCTATTACCCATAAATTTGAAGTCTAATACCAACTAAAAGGGATTGGATATGAACAAGGTTAGAAATCTAAGGCTAATACTCATTTAAAATGGGGCTCGTAGAGTCAGGACCAATTTGTTTGAAAATCCAAGTCTAACACCCCCTCCAAAAACCAAGTTCAATCATTTTTGGGGGAAAAGTCTATTACCCATAAATTTGAAGTCTAATAACAACTAAAAGAGATTGGATATGAACAAGGTTAGAAATATAAGGCTAATACACATTTAAAATGGGGCTCGTCGAGTCAGGACCAATTTGTCCGAAAATCCAAGGCTAACACCCCCTCCAAAAACCAAGTTCAATCATTTTTGGGGGAAAAGTCTATTACCCATAAATTTGAAGTCTAATACCAACTAAAAGGGATTGGATATGAACAAGGTTAGAAATATAAGGCTAATACTCATTTAAAATAGGGCTCGTCGAGAGAGGAACAATTTGTCCGAAAATCCAAAGCTAACACCCCCTCCAAAAACCAAGTTCAATCATTTTTGGGGGGAAAAGTCTATTACCCATAAATTTGAAGTCTAATACCAACTAAAAGGGATTGGATATGAACAAGGTTAGAAATATAAGGCTAATACTCATTTAAAATAGGGCTCTTCGAGTGAGGACCAATTTGTCCGAAAATCCAAGGCTAACACCCCCTCCAAAAACCAAGTTCTATCATTTTGGGGGGAAAAGTCTATTACCCATAAATTTGAAGTCTAATACCAACAAAAAGGGATTGGATATGAACAAGGTTAGAAATATAAGGCTAATACTCATTTAAAATGGGGCTCGTCAAGTCAGGACCAATTTGTCTGAAAATCCAAGGCTAACACCCCCTCCAAAAACCAAGTTCAATCATTTTTGGGGGGAAAAGTCTATTACCCATAAATTTGAAGTCTAATACCAACTAAAAGGTATTGGATATGAACAAGGTTAGAAATCTAAGGCTAATACTCATTTAAAATAGGGCTCGTCGAGTAAGGAACAATTTGTCCGAAAATCCAAGGCTAACACCCCCTCCAAAAACCAAGTTCAATCATTTTTGGGGGGAAAAGTCTATTACCCATAAATTTGAAGTCTAATAACAACTAAAAGGGATTGGATATGAACAAGGTTAGAAATATAAGGCTAATACTCATTTAAAATAGGGCTCTTCGAGTGAGGACCAATTTGTCCGAAAATCCAAGGCTAACACCCCCTCCAAAAAACCAAGTTCTATCATTTTGGGGGAAAAGTCTATTACCCATAAATTTGAAGTCTAATACCAACTAAAAAGGGATTGGATATGAACAAGGTTAGAAATATAAGGCTAATACTCATTTAAAATGGGGCTCGTAGAGTCAGGACCAATTTGTCCAAAAATCCAAGGCTAACACCCCCTCCAAAAACCAAGTTCTATCATTTTTGGGGGAATAGTCTATTACCCATAAATTTGAAGTCTAATACCAACTAAAAGGGCTTGGATATGAACAAGGTTAGAAATATAAAGCTAATACTCATTTAAAATGGGGCTCGTGAAGTCAGGACCAATTTGTCCGAAAATCCAAGGCTAACACCCCCCCAAAAACCAAGTTCTATCATTTTGGGGGGAAAAAGTCTATTACCCATAAATTTGAAGTTTAAAACCATATAAAAGGTATTGGATATGAAATAGGTTAGAAATCTAAGGCTAAAACTCATTTAAAATGGGGCTCGTGAAGTCAGGACCAATTTGTCCGAAAATCCAAGTCTAACACCCCCTCCAAAAACCAAGTTCAATCATTTTTGGGGGAAAAGTCTATAACCCATAAATTTGAAGTCTAATACCAACTAAAAGAGATTGGATATGAACAAGGTTAGAAATATAAGGCTAATACACATTTAAAATGGGGCTCGTCGAGTCAGGGACCAATTTGTCCGAAAAATCCAAGGCTAACACCCCCCTCCAAAAACCAAGTTCAATCATTTTTGGGGGAAAAGTCTATTACCTATAAATTTAAAGTCTAATACCAACTAAAAGGGATTGGATATGAACAAGGTTAGAGATATAAGGCTAATACTCATTTAAATGGGGCTCGTCGAATAAGGATCAATTTGTCCGAAAATCCAAGGCTAACACCCTTCCAAAAACCAAGTTCTATCATTTTGGGGGGAAAAGTCTATTACCCATAAATTTGAAGTCTAATACCAACTAAAAGGGATTGGATATGAACAAGGTTAGAAATATAAGGCTAATACTCATTTAAAATAGGGCTCGTCGAGAGAGGAACAATTTGTCCGAAAAATCCAAAGCTAACACCCCCTCCAAAAACCAAGTTCAATCATTTTTTGGGGGGAAAACTCTATTACCCATAAATTTGAAGTCTAATACCAACTAAAAGGTATTGGATTTGAACAAGGTTAGAAATCTAAGGCTAATACTCATTTAAAATAGGGCTCGTCGAGTGAGGAACAATTTGTCCGAAAATCCAAGGCTAACACCCCCTCCAAAAACCAAGTTCAATCATTTTTGGGGGGGAAAAGTCTATTACCCATAAATTTGAAGTCTAATACCAACTAAAAGGGATTGGATATGAACAAGGTTAGAAATATAAGGCTAATACTCATTTAAAATAGGGGCTCTTCGAGTGAGGACCAATTTGTCCGAAAATCCAAGGCTAACACCCCTCCAAAAAACCAAGTTCTATCATTTTTGGGGGGAAAAGTCTATTACCCATAAATTTGAAGTCTAATACCAACTAAAAAGGGATTGAATATGAACAAGGTTAGAAATATAAGGCTAATACTCATTTAAAATAGGGCTCGTCGAGTGAGGACCAATTTGTCCGAAAATCCAAGGCTAACACCCCCTCCAAAAACCAAGTTCAATCATTTTTGGGGGGAAAAGTCTATTACCCATAAATTTGAAGTCTAATACCAACAAAAAGGGATTGGATATGAACAAGGTTAGAAATATAAGGCTAATACTCATTTAAAATAGGGCTCGTCGAGTAAGGAACAATTTGTCCGAAAATCCAAGGCTAACACCCCCTCCAAAAACCAAGTTCAATCATTTTTGGGGGGAAAAGTCTATTACCCATAAATTTGAAGTCTAATACCAACTAAAAGGGATTGGATATGAACAAGGTTAGAAATATAAGGCTAATACTCATTTAAAATAGGGCTCTTCGAGTGAGGACCAATTTGTCCGAAAATCCAAGGCTAACACCCCCTCCAAAAACCAAGTTCTATCATTTTGGGGGGAAAAGTCTATTACCCATAAATTTGAAGTCTAATACCAACAAAAAGGGATTGGATATGAACAAGGTTAGAAATATAAGGCTAATACTCATTTAAAATGGGGCTCGTAGAGTCAGGACCAATTTGTCCAAAAAATCCAAGGCTAACACCCCTCCAAAAACCAAGTTCTATCATTTTTGGGGGAATAGTCTATTACCCATAAATTTGAAGTCTAATACCAACTAAAAGGGCTTGGATATGAACAAGGTTAGAAATATAAAGCTAATACTCATTTAAAATGGGGCTCGTGAAGTCAGGACCAATTTGTCCGAAAAATCCAAGGCTAACACCCCCCAAAAACCAAGTTCTATCATTTTGGGGGAAAAAGTCTATTACCCATAAATTTGAAGTTTAAAACCATATAAAAGGTATTGGATATGAAATAGGTTAGAAATCTAAGGCTAAAACTCATTTAAAATGGGGCTCGTGAAGTCAGGACCAATTTGTCCGAAAATCCAAGTCTAACACCCCCTCCAAAAACCAAGTTCAATCATTTTTGGGGGAAAAGTCTATAACCCATAAATTTGAAGTCTAATACCAACTAAAAGAGATTGGATATGAACAAGGTTAGAAATATAAGGCTAATACACATTTAAAATGGGGCTCGTCGAGTCAGGACCAATTTGTCCGAAAATCCAAGGCTAACACCCCCTCCAAAAACCAAGTTCAATCATTTTTGGGGGAAAAGTCTATTACCTATAAATTTAAAGTCTAATACCAACTAAAAGGGATTGGATATGAACAAGGTTAGAGATATAAGGCTAATACTCATTTAAATGGGGCTCGTCGAATAAGGATCAATTTGTCCGAAAATCCAAGGCTAACACCCTTCCAAAAACCAAGTTCTATCATTTTGGGGGGAAAAGTCTATTACCCATAAATTTGAAGTCTAATACCAACTAAAAGGGATTGGATATGAACAAGGTTAGAAATATAAGGCTAATACTCATTTAAAATAGGGCTCGTCGAGAGAGGAACAATTTGTCCGAAAATCCAAAGCTAACACCCCCTCCAAAAACCAAGTTCAATCATTTTTGGGGGGAAAACTCTATTACCCATAAATTTGAAGTCTAATACCAACTAAAAGGTATTGGATTTGAACAAGGTTAGAAATCTAAGGCTAATACTCATTTAAAATAGGGCTCGTCGAGTGAGGAACAATTTGTCCGAAAATCCAAGGCTAACACCCCCTCCAAAAACCAAGTTCAATCATTTTTGGGGGGAAAAGTCTATTACCCATAAATTTGAAGTCTAATACCAACTAAAAGGGATTGGATATGAACAAGGTTAGAAATATAAGGCTAATACTCATTTAAAATAGGGCTCTTCGAGTGAGGACCAATTTGTCCGAAAATCCAAGGCTAACACCCCCTCCAAAAACCAAGTTCTATCATTTTGGGGGAAAATGTCTATTACCCATAAATTTGAAGTCTAATACCAACTAAAAGGGATTGAATATGAACAAGGTTAGAAATATAAGGCTAATACTCATTTAAAATAGGGCTCTTCGAGTGAGGACCAATTTGTCCGAAAATCCAACGCTAACACCCCCTCCAAAAACCAAGTTCTATCATTTTGGGGGGAAAAGTCTATTACCCATAAATTTGAAGTCTAATACCAACAAAAAGGGATTGGATATGAACAAGGTTAGAAATATAAGGCTAATACTCATTTAAAATGGGGCTCATGAAGTCAGGACCAATTTGTCCGAAAATCCAAGGCTAACACCCCCCCCAAAAACCAAGTTCTATCATTTTGGGGGAAAAAGTCTATTACCCATAAATTTGAAGTTTAAAACCATATAAAAGGTATTGGATATGAACTAGGTTGGAAATCTAAGGCTAATACTCATTTAAAATGGGGCTCGTGAAGTGAGGACCAATTTGTCCGAAAATCCAAGTCTAACACCCCCTCCAAAAACCAAGTTCAATCATTTTTGGGGGAAAAGTCTATAACCCATAAATTTGAAGTCTAATACCAAATAAAAGAGATTGGATATGAACAAGGTTAGAAATATAAGGCTAATACTCATTTAAAATGGGGCTCATGAAGTCAGGACCAATTTGTCCGAAAATCCAAGTCTAACACCCCCTCCAAAAACCAAGTTCAATCATTTTTGGGGGAAAAGTCTATAACCCATAAATTTGAAGTCTAATACCAACTAAAAGAGATTGGATATGAACAAGGTTAGAAATATAAGGCTAATACACATTTAAAATGGGGCTCGTCGAGTCAGGACCAATTTGTCCGAAAATCCAAGGCTAACACCCCCTCCAAAAACCAAGTTCAATCATTTTTGGGGGAAAAGTCTATTACCTATAAATTTAAAGTCTAATACCAACTAAAAGGGATTGGATATGAACAAGGTTAGAGATATAAGGCTAATACTCATTTAAATGGGGCTCGTCGAATAAGGATCAATTTGTCCGAAAATCCAAGGCTAACACCCTTCCAAAAACCAAGTTCTATCATTTTGGGGGGAAAAGTCTATTACCCATAAATTTGAAGTCTAATACCAACTAAAAGGGATTGAATATGAACAAGGTTAGAAATATAAGGCTAATACTCATTTAAAATAGGGCTCTTCGAGTGAGGACCAATTTGTCCGAAAATCCAACGCTAACACCCCCTCCAAAAACCAAGTTCTATCATTTTGGGGGGAAAAGTCTATTACCCATAAATTTGAAGTCTAATACCAACAAAAAGGGATTGGATATGAACAAGGTTAGAAATATAAGGCTAATACTCATTTAAAATGGGGCTCATGAAGTCAGGACCAATTTGTCCGAAAATCCAAGGCTAACACCCCCCCCAAAAACCAAGTTCTATCATTTTGGGGGAAAAAGTCTATTACCCATAAATTTGAAGTTTAAAACCATATAAAAGGTATTGGATATGAACTAGGTTGGAAATCTAAGGCTAATACTCATTTAAAATGGGGCTCGTGAAGTGAGGACCAATTTGTCCGAAAATCCAAGTCTAACACCCCCTCCAAAAACCAAGTTCAATCATTTTTGGGGGAAAAGTCTATAACCCATAAATTTGAAGTCTAATACCAAATAAAAGAGATTGGATATGAACAAGGTTAGAAATATAAGGCTAATACTCATTTAAAATGGGGCTCATGAAGTCAGGACCAATTTGTCCGAAAATCCAAGTCTAACACCCCCTCCAAAAACCAAGTTCAATCATTTTTGGGGGAAAAGTCTATAACCCATAAATTTGAAGTCTAATACCAACTAAAAGAGATTGGATATGAACAAGGTTAGAAATATAAGGCTAATACACATTTAAAATGGGGCTCGTCGAGTCAGGACCAATTTGTCCGAAAATCCAAGGCTAACACCCCCTCCAAAAACCAAGTTCAATCATTTTTGGGGGAAAAGTCTATTACCTATAAATTTAAAGTCTAATACCAACTAAAAGGGATTGGATATGAACAAGGTTAGAGATATAAGGCTAATACTCATTTAAATGGGGCTCGTCGAATAAGGATCAATTTGTCCGAAAAATCCAAGGCTAACACCCTTCCAAAAACCAAGTTCTATCATTTTGGGGGGAAAAGTCTATTACCCATAAATTTGAAGTCTAATACCAACTAAAAGGGATTGGATATGAACAAGGTTAGAAATATAAGGCTAATACTCATTTAAAATAGGGCTCGTCGAGAGAGGAACAATTTGTCCGAAAATCCAAAGCTAACACCCCCTCCAAAAACCAAGTTCAATCATTTTTGGGGGGAAAAGTCTATTACCCATAAATTTGAAGTCTAATACCAACTAAAAGGGATTGGATATGAACAAGGTTAGAAATATAAGGCTAATACTCATTTAAAATAGGGCTCTTCGAGTGAGGACCAATTTGTCCGAAAATCCAAGGCTAACACCCCCTCCAAAAACCAAGTTCTATCATTTTGGGGGGAAAAGTCTATTACCCATAAATTTGAAGTCTAATACCAACAAAAAGGGATTGGATATGAACAAGGTTAGAAATATAAGGCTAATACTCATTTAAAATGGGGCTCGTAGAGTCAGGACCAATTTGTCCAAAAATCCAAGGCTAACACCCCCTCCAAAAACCAAGTTCAATCATTTTTGGGGGGAAAAGTCTATTACCCATAAATTTGAAGTCTAATACCAACTAAAAGGGATTGGATATGAACAAGGTTAGAAATCTAAGGCTAATACTCATTTAAAATGGGGCTCGTAGAGTCAGGACCAATTTGTTTGAAAATCCAAGTCTAACACCCCCTCCAAAAACCAAGTTCAATCATTTTTGGGGGAAAAGTCTATTACCCATAAATTTGAAGTCTAATAACAACTAAAAGAGATTGGATATGAACAAGGTTAGAAATATAAGGCTAATACACATTTAAAATGGGGCTCGTCGAGTCAGGACCAATTTGTCCGAAAATCCAAGGCTAACACCCCCTCCAAAAACCAAGTTCAATCATTTTTGGGGGAAAAGTCTATTACCCATAAATTTGAAGTCTAATACCAACAAAAAGGTATTGGATATGAACAAGGTTAGAAATCTAAGGCTAATACTCATTTAAAATGGGGCTCGTCAAGTCAGGACCAATTTGTCTGAAAATCCAAGGCTAACACCCCCTCCAAAAACCAAGTTCAATCATTTTTGGGGGGAAAAGTCTATTACCCATAAATTTGAAGTCTAATACCAACTAAAAGGTATTGGATATGAACAAGGTTAGAAATCTAAGGCTAATACTCATTTAAAATAGGGCTCGTCGAGTAAGGAACAATTTGTCCGAAAATCCAAGGCTAACACCCCCTCCAAAAACCAAGTTCAATCATTTTTGGGGGGAAAAGTCTATTACCCATAAATTTGAAGTCTAATACCAACTAAAAGGGATTGGATATGAACAAGGTTAGAAATATAAGGCTAATACTCATTTAAAATAGGGCTCTTCGAGTGAGGACCAATTTGTCCGAAAAATCCAAGGCTAACACCCCCTCCAAAAACCAAGTTCTATCATTTTGGGGGGAAAAGTCTATTACCCATAAATTTGAAGTCTAATACCAACAAAAAGGGATTGGATATGAACAAGGTTAGAAATATAAGGCTAATACTCATTTAAAATGGGGCTCGTAGAGTCAGGACCAATTTGTCCAAAAATCCAAGGCTAACACCCCCTCCAAAAACCAAGTTCTATCATTTTTGGGGGGAATAGTCTATTACCCATAAATTTGAAGTCTAATACCAACTAAAAGGGCTTGGATATGAACAAGGTTAGAAATATAAAGCTAATACTCATTTAAAATAGGGCTCGTGAAGTCGAGACCAATTTGTCCGAAAAATCCAAGGCTAACACCCCCCCCCAAAAACCAAGTTCTATCATTTTGGGGGAAAAAGTCTATTACCCATAAATTTGAAGTTTAAAACCATATAAAAGGTATTGGATATGAAATAGGTTAGAAATCTAAGGCTAAAACGCATTTAAAATGGGGCTCGTGAAGTCAGGACCAATTTGTCCGAAAATCCAAGTCTAACACCCCTCCAAAAACCAAGTTCAATCATTTTTGGGGGAAAAGTCTATAACCCATAAATTTGAAGTCTAATACCAACTAAAAGAGATTGGATATGAACAAGGTTAGAAATATAAGGCTAATACACATTTAAAATGGGGCTCGTCGAGTCAGGACCAATTTGTCCGAAAATCCAAGGCTAACACCCCCTCCAAAAACCAAGTTCAATCATTTTTTGGGGGGGAAAAAGTCTATTACCCTATAAATTTCAAGTCTAATACCAACTAAAAGGGATTGGATATGAACAAGGTTAGAGATATAAGGCTAATACTCATTTAAATGGGGCTCGTCGAATAAGGATCAATTTGTCCGAAAATCCAAGGCTAACACCCTTCCAAAAACCAAGTTCTATCATTTTGGGGGGAAAAGTCTATTACCCATAAATTTGAAGTCTAATACCAACTAAAAGGGATTGGATATGAACAAGGTTAGAAATATAAGGCTAATACTCATTTAAAATAGGGCTCGTCGAGAGAGGAACAATTTGTCCGAAAATCCAAAGCTAACACCCCCTCCAAAAACCAAGTTCAATCATTTTTGGGGGGAAAAGTCTATTACCCATAAATTTGAAGTCTAATACCAACTAAAAGGTATTGGATTTGAACAAGGTTAGAAATCTAAGGCTAATACTCATTTAAAATAGGGCTCGTCGAGTGAGGAACAATTTTTTCGAAAATCCAAGGCTAACACCCCCTCCAAAAACCAAGTTCAATCATTTTTGGGGGGAAAAGTCTATTACCCATAAATTTGAAGTCTAATACCAACTAAAAAGGGATTGGATATGAACAAGGTTAGAAATATAAGGCTAATACTCATTTAAAATAGGGCTCTTCGAGTGAGGACCAATTTGTCCGAAAATCCAAGGCTAACACCCCCTCCAAAAACCAAGTTCTATCATTTTGGGGGGAAAAATGTCTATTACCCATAAATTTGAAGTCTAATACCAACTAAAAGGGATTGAATATGAACAAGGTTAGAAATATAAGGCTAATACTCATTTAAAATAGGGCTCTTCGAGTGAAGACCAATTTGTCCGAAAATCCAAGGCTAACACCCCCTCCAAAAACCAAGTTCTATCATTTTGGGGGGAAAAGTCTATTACCCATAAATTTGAAGTCTAATACCAACAAAAAGGGATTGGATATGAACAAGGTTAGAAATATAAGGCTAATACTCATTTAAAATGGGGCTCATGAAGTCAGGACCAATTTGTCCGAAAATCCAAGGCTAACACCCCCCCCAAAAACCAAGTTCTATCATTTTGGGGGAAAAAGTCTATTACCCATAAATTTGAAGTTTAAAACCATATAAAAGGTATTGGATATGAACTAGGTTAGAAATCTAAGGCTAATACTCATTTAAAATGGGGCTCGTGAAGTGAGGACCAATTTGTCCAAAAATCCAAGTCTAACACCCCCTCCAAAAACCAAGTTCAATCATTTTTGGGGGAAAAGTCTATAACCCATAAATTTGAAGTCTAATACCAAATAAAAGAGATTGGATATGAACAAGGTTAGAAATATAAGGCTAATACACATTTAAAATGGGGCTCGTCGAGTCAGGACCAATTTGTCCGAAAATCCAAGGCTAACACCCCCTCCAAAAACCAAGTTCAATCATTTTTGGGGGGAAAAGTCTATTACCCATAAATTTGAAGTCTAATACCAACTAAAAGGGATTGGATATGAACAAGGTTAGAAATATAAGGCTAATACTCATTTAAAATGGGGCTCTTCGAGTGAGGACCAATTTGTCCGAAAATCCAAGGCTAACACCCCCTCCAAAAACCAAGTTCTATCATTTTGGGGGGAAAAGTCTATTACCCATAAATTTGAAGTCTAATACCAACAAAAAGGGATTGGATATGAACAAGGTTAGAAATATAAGGCTAATACTCATTTAAAATGGGGCTCGTAGAGTCAGGACCAATTTGTCCAAAAATCCAAGGCTAACACCCCCTCCAAAAACCAAGTTCAATCATTTTTGGGGGGGAAAAGTCTATTACCCATAAATTTGAAGTCTAATACCAACTAAAAGGGATTGGATATGAACAAGGTTAGAAATCTAAGGCTAATACTCATTTAAAATGGGGCTCGTAGAGTCAGGACCAATTTGTTTGAAAATCCAAGTCTAACACCCCCTCCAAAAACCAAGTTCAATCATTTTTGGGGGAAAAGTCTATTACCCATAAATTTGAAGTCTAATAACAACTAAAAGAGATTGGATATGAACAAGGTTAGAAATATAAGGCTAATACACATTTAAAATGGGGCTCGTCGAGTCAGGACCAATTTGTCCGAAAATCCAAGGCTAACACCCCCTCCAAAAACCAAGTTCAATCATTTTTGGGGGGAAAAGTCTATTACCCATAAATTTGAAGTCTAATACCAACAAAAAGGTATTGGATATGAACAAGGTTAGAAATCTAAGGCTAATACTCATTTAAAATGGGGCTCGTCAAGTCAGGACCAATTTGTCTGAAAATCCAAGGCTAACACCCCCTCCAAAAACCAAGTTCAATCATTTTTGGGGGGAAAAGTCTATTACCCATAAATTTGAAGTCTAATACCAACTAAAAGGTATTGGATATGAACAAGGTTAGAAATCTAAGGCTAATACTCATTTAAAATAGGGCTCGTCGAGTAAGGAACAATTTGTCCGAAAATCCAAGGCTAACACCCCCTCCAAAAACCAAGTTCAATCATTTTTGGGGGGAAAAGTCTATTACCCATAAATTTGAAGTCTAATACCAACTAAAAGGGATTGGATATGAACAAGGTTAGAAATTTAAGGCTAATACTCATTTAAAATAGGGGCTCTTCGAGTGAGGACCAATTTGTCCGAAAATCCAAGGCTAACACCCCCTCCAAAAACCAAGTTCTATCATTTTTGGGGGGAAAAGTCTATTACCCATAAATTTGAAGTCTAATACCAACAAAAAGGGATTGGATATGAACAAGGTTAGAAATATAAGGCTAATACTCATTTAAAATGGGGCTCGTAGAGTCAGGGACCAATTTGTCCAAAAATCCAAGGCTAACACCCCCTCCAAAAACCAAGTTCTATCATTTTTGGGGGGAATAGTCTATTACCCATAAATTTGAAGTCTAATACCAACTAAAAGGGCTTGGATATGAACAAGGTTAGAAATATAAAGGCTAATACTCATTTAAAATAGGGGCTCGTGAAGTCGAGGACCAATTTGTCCGAAAATCCAAGGCTAACACCCCCCCAAAAAACCAAGTTCAATCATTTTTGGGGGGAAAAAGTCTATTACCCATAAATTTGAAGTCTAATACCAACTAAAAGGGATTGGATATGAACAAGGTTAGAAATATAAGGCTAATACTCATTTAAAATGGGGCTCGTCGAAGTCAGGACCAATTTGTCCGAAAATCCAAGGCTAACACCCCTCCAAAAACCAAGTTCTATCATTTTTGGGGGGAAAAGTCTATTACCCATAAATTTGAAGTCTAATACCAACTAAAAGGGATTGGATATGAACAAGGTTAGAAATATAAGGCTAATACTCATTTAAAATGGGGCTCGTCGAGAGAGGACCAATTTGTCCGAAAAATCCAAGGCTAACACCCCCTCCAAAAACCAAGTTCAATCATTTTTGGGGGGAAAAGTCTATTACCCATAAATTTGAAGTCTAATACCAACTAAAAGGGTATTGGATATGAACAAGGTTAGAAATCTAAGGCTAATACTCATTTAAAATGGGGCTCGTCGAGTGAGGAACAATTTGTCCGAAAATCCAAGGCTAACACCCCCTCCAAAAACCAAGTTCAATCATTTTTGGGGGGAAAAGTCTATTACCCATAAATTTGAAGTCTAATACCAACTAAAAAGGGATTGGATATGAACAAGGTTAGAAATATAAGGCTAATACTCATTTAAAATAGGGGCTCTTCGAGTGAGGACCAATTTGTCCGAAAATCCAAGGCTAACACCCCCTCCAAAAACCAAGTTCTATCATTTTGGGGGAAAAATGTCTATTACCCATAAATTTGAAGTCTAATACCAACTAAAAAGGGATTGAATATGAACAAGGTTAGAAATATAAGGCTAATACTCATTTAAAATAGGGCTCTTCGAGTGAAGACCAATTTGTCCGAAAATCCAAGGCTAACACCCCCTCCAAAAACCAAGTTCTATCATTTTGGGGGGAAAAGTCTATTACCCATAAATTTGAAGTCTAATACCAACAAAAAGGGATTGGATATGAACAAGGTTAGAAATATAAGGCTAATACTCATTTAAAATGGGGCTCATGAAGTCAGGACCAATTTGTCCGAAAATCCAAGGCTAACACCCCCCCCAAAAACCAAGTTCTATCATTTTGGGGGAAAAAGTCTATTACCCATAAATTTGAAGTTTAAAACCATATAAAAGGTATTGGATATGAACTAGGTTAGAAATCTAAGGCTAATACTCATTTAAAATGGGGCTCGTGAAGTGAGGACCAATTTGTCCAAAAATCCAAGTCTAACACCCCCTCCAAAAACCAAGTTCAATCATTTTTGGGGGAAAAGTCTATAACCCATAAATTTGAAGTCTAATACCAAATAAAAGAGATTGGATATGAACAAGGTTAGAAATATAAGGCTAATACACATTTAAAATGGGGCTCGTCGAGTCAGGGACCAATTTGTCCGAAAAATCCAAGGCTAACACCCCCTCCAAAAACCAAGTTCAATCATTTTTGGGGGGAAAAGTCTATTACCCATAAATTTGAAGTCTAATACCAACTAAAAGGGATTGGATATGAACAAGGTTAGAAATATAAGGCTAATACTCATTTCAAATAGGGCTCTTCGAGTGAGGACCAATTTGTCCGAAAATCCAAGGCTAACACCCCCTCCAAAAACCAAGTTCTATCATTTTGGGGGGAAAAGTCTATTACCCATAAATTTGAAGTCTAATACCAACAAAAAGGGATTGGATATGAACAAGGTTAGAAATATAAGGCTAATACTCATTTAAAATGGGGCTCGTAGAGTCAGGAACAATTTGTCCAAAAATCCAAGGCTAACACCCCCTCCAAAAACCAAGTTCTATCATTTTTGGGGGAATAGTCTATTACCCATAAATTTGAAGTCTAATACCAACTAAAAGGGCTTGGATATGAACAAGGTTAGAAATATAAGGCTAATACTCATTTAAAATGGGGCTCATGAAGTCAGGACCAATTTGTCCGAAAATCCAAGGCTAACACCCCCCCAAAAACCAAGTTCTATCATTTTGGGGGAAAAAGTCTATTACCCATAAATTTGAAGTTTAAAACCATATAAAAGGTATTGGATATGAACTAGGTTAGAAATCTAAGGCTAATACTCATTTAAAATGGGGCTCATGAAGTGAGGATCAATTTGTCCGAAAATCCAAGTCTAACACCCCCTCCAAAAACCAAGTTCAATCATTTTTGGGGGAAAAGTCTATTACCCATAAATTTGAAGTCTAATACCAACTAAAAGAGATTGGATATGAACAAGGTTAGAAATATAAGGCTAATACACATTTAAAATGGGGCTCGTCGAGTCAGGACCAATTTGTCCGAAAATCCAAGGCTAACACCCTTCCAAAAACCAAGTTCTATCATTTTGGGGGGAAAAGTCTATTACCCATAAATTTGAAGTCTAATACCCACTAAAAGGGATTGGATATGAACAAGGTTAGAAATATAAGGCTAATACTCATTTAAAATAGGGCTCGTCGAGAGAGGAACAATTTGTCCGAAAATCCAAAGCTAACACCCCCTCCAAAAACCAAGTTCAATCATTTTTGGGGGGAAAAGTCTATTACCCATAAATTTGAAGTCTAATACCAACTAAAAGGTATTGGATTTGAACAAGGTTAGAAATCTAAGGCTAATACTCATTTAAAATAGGGCTCGTCGAGTGAGGAACAATTTGTCCGAAAATC